>JAZGTK010003710.1:0-26565 GCA_036877625.1 Ambastaia sidthimunki
AGATAGATAGATAGATAGATAGATAGATAGATAGATAGATAGATAGATAGATAGATAGACTGTGACATCATGTTTGCCATCACTATGGTCAGTATGGTGTAATTAAATTGTACACAAAACATCCTTGTTTCTTTCTCTTACAGCGGTATCCAGTCTAGATGAGGAGAGCAAGTGGTCAGTGCACTACACAGCCCCCTGGCACCAACAGGAGAATGTATTCCTGCCCGAGAGCAGACCAGCCTGTGTAGAGGACCTGCACCAGCAGGCAAAAGTCAACCTGAAAACAGTCCTCAGAGGTCAGACACAAAAGAGCTACTAGTTTAAATTAAAAACTACTAGTTACATGTATATAAACATTAATTAATTCTAAAAATATTTCGCTGTAATTATCAGCAGTAACAAGTAATTTATAGGAACTGATATATGAGAAAGTATCGTACCATGAAACAATTACATGATTTATTTTTAAGTGTGGCTATTCTAAACATCCTGGTTTCGTGTGCCAGTTTTTTGGGTCGTTACCTTTAATCAATAACTTGCCCAAAGGCATTTTAATTAACAGTCATTTGAACTTATCATATGACCTTCCGTTGAACTTGGGTATACTGTTCTATACCTGACAACAGCATCACTTTCACAAAAGTGTCATGAAACCAGATACATTTTTCCCTCATGACTCTTGTCAAGTTTTTTGCATAAATATTTATTCCTCTGAGATGCTCTGGAATGATGGTGCGTGTGTGTGTGTGTGTGTGTGTCCGTCTGTCTGTCTTGGCCTCAGTGGGGGCAGCAGGTGGTCTACCAAATGTTCCTCTCTCCTAGCCTCTGTTAATTTACAAATCTTACTCTAATAACTAGGTGTTTGAAACCAACATATAAAACCACAGGTACAGAAAAAACATATTTGTGTACTTTTTGACTGACAATCTAATTCAGTCCTCAGTTTAACATTGATAATGTTTGTCCCACTGATGGATGTTTGTAAATATTAATGTAATCTGAAAGCCTCTGCCCACCTTATGTCCAAAACGTATGTCCAATTTTTATACACATTGAAGATGCAGGCCAAGCTGTTTCCACTCGTCTACAGAGTTGCTGACATTGCATGTATGCATAACATAACTGCCCTGTCTTGTCATCTGGTCAGTGCCACATACTGTGTATATTACCATTCCTTCTGCCTTCTTTATAACTCCTGGTCTCATTTATGTGTTTAACACACACACAGTATTTATTTACAGCCTGTAGTAACTGCAATAGGATTGAATTGGTTTATATCCAGAACTAATTTGTTTTTATGTGCCAGGTCTGTTGGACTAAAGCTGTGCTACAAAAGTCTACATTTAATAGATTTTAAGACAACAGCCAGCTGAGACATTCAAATATGTGCATATGAGGTGCTGTGTTACATGAGCTACAGCATAAAAGATTAAATGATTAAACTGAGCTCTGCAAAAAGACAGCAGAGAGAGAGAGAGAGAGAAGGAAGGAAGGGGAGAGTGTCACTTATACTATTTCTCAGCCGGCATTCATAATGGAAGGTGCCAGAGGAGATGATCAGTGGAAATAAATGGAGATGTCAGTAGCAGAAGGTGGAGATATATGGCCATCCATAACCCAACATTTATATCTGACAGATTTGGGTTAAACTCTCATTCCTACAAAAGAACTGACTGTCTGTCTAACAGTATATATATATTGGTCTTTAAAGCATTTTCCTATATTTTCAAGTGTTTATGTTAATATTCTGATATAAATAGATGAGGGCTTCATTCCTATTTTACTATACAGCATAAGTCTGTAACTGCCCCTCCCTCCCCTAAAGGCAAATGGGACACTCAGACTCAGTGGTTCAGTATTATGCTGAGTGTGGGCTGTGTATAAAAGTCATCAGCCTTTATGTGAATCTTTATCTTTTCTTTGCAGTGAGCTTATTGTTGTGCATGTTACCTGTAATGTGGATTTATATGAATTCTTTTGAAGTCATAGACAATGGATTAAACCTCCAAATACAAAACATAATGTATGTGCTACAGGAATATTTTGAAGAAACATGAATCAGGCTTTATAATATGCATTTTAAATACATCACTTTATTATTGTGGGTTTATTATTATTTATTATTTTACTGTTTTCTTCCCTAAAGCATATACATGTTACAATCAAACCTTTTAAAATAAAATAAAACCTCTTAATAAAACTCTCAAAAATAAAGTATTTTGCTATACTCTGCTGAAAAGACCATCAATAAATTATGTGTTTTGGATAATAATAAGATTCTAAGGTGCTGGTGTCCCTGCAGGTTTCAAGATAACTAGTAGGTAACTAGTTTAACCAGCAAGTTTCACTTGATCACTTAATCAACCAGTTTCATCAGAACTTTCACCCACCAACATAAACCAGTTTGAACCAGCAGAGACATTCAGTGCCGGTGTAGGTTGGTCTTTTCAACAGGATTGGTATATGATTTATCTTAATATATTGCTTGTCTTTACACAATCATTAAGATTACTGGTCATGATTAGATGGTTATTCTTGCCTCTCCAGAGTGTGATAAGCTCAGGAAAGATGGCTTCCGCAGCTCCCAGTACTACTCACAGAGCCCCACCTTCTCCTCAAGCAGCCTTTGTGAAAGTGTGCAGCTGGACGAGGAGAAGACGGAGAAGAAAAAAAAGGTACATTTAACTGTAATCTTGTGAATTTGAACACAGTCCTTCTCTTTGCATTTACATGCATGTACTTTCCTAAGAACCAACTACTGTTTATTTCAAAGCTGTGCAAATTGAAAGGCATTCATAATCAGGTTTACTATATAATCACAAAAATCCAAAAGCTGTTGTAAGAACTGGATTTAAATCCTGATTCTGTAGTTCAATCTGACCATTCACACACTCAGTGTGTATTCAGGCTTCATACTATAAAAATAAAAGCATTGAGTGTATTGGCATGTGAATGTAGGATGAATATAACAACAAGACCTCTTATTAATTTCAAATAATGTATTGCTGTTGATAGATAATAATAAAAGCTAATATGTGTTCATAGGTGCATGCAACAGACAAAGACCTGAAATTCTCACTTATTTGATCCACTTGTTTTGCACTGCCCCCTAGTGGCTATTTACATACAGGAACTAAAGTCTTGTACTCACCACAAATTAAAGTCAAACTGTGTGATATGTGTTCCACTTCTAATATCTTCTAATAGTCTTAATCTCACTTAAGGTATTCTTTGTATTTTCAAATTTTCTTTCCTCTCACCAAGCGGTCTAAAGTCCTAGACTGCCTATCACAGTCTTGCCTCTCTCTCTGCTGTCATTTGAGACCTCGGAGAAGACAGGTACTGCTCTTGCTGTGGTGGCTAGTCAGCGGTATAGCATTGTGCTGTGAGAATGGTGGCTTCAAATCCCAATGAGTCCTCATAGCTTCTTCATGCAGAACCAAATAATGCTAGTTGCTAGTCACAGCTATGTGTGTTTTCCCCCAACAGCTTAGAGATACTGAATGTGGCATATTGCAAAAAAGTTAATTTTACTTTGTGTTTTCCTCTATCACATTTGTAATAACTTCCATTTCTTATTGTGTAAAGTAGAAAGAAACAATGATAAAATTTGAGTATTAAGACACAATGTATGTGGTTGTATACGCTGCCTGTAACACTGATCTCAAATGAACATGAATAATTTAGAGGCTAGCTCCTTTCCATTCAGTGTTACCCTGGGCTTATTATCTCTGCTCAGAGAAATATTGTCACTGGAGGAAAATGCGCTCTTGAGTTTTTTTTAGATAGCCTTTTATTGAATGAACTGTTAAAATGACTAAGTACCAGACAATACCAATCACTAGCCGACGGATTGGCTATCATTCGCAGAATACTGACCTGGTCAAATCGGTCTGTTTGTGTTGTGTTCAGACTTCAGAGTCGCCTACCGAGGAGGAGAAGCTTGTTTACTCAATGCCACCTCAGACACCAGTGCTGGAACATGGCTTTGACATGAACATCCAGAGCAGCTGGACCAACTGTCTGCCTTTACCCACACCTGAGGAGAAGATGAGGCTACAGGCCCAGTCGGTTGCCACCGATATTATTCCCATCAACATCACAGGTATCTCCATCAGTGTGTGATATTAATAGATTCTTTTTAGAAGTTTTTATTTGGTTTGAGTGTTTTGTTGCTTTGTTAAAAATTTAATTGACATTAACTCTCACTTTATACTTACTGTGATCTTTTTTTGTTCTTTTAACACATTAAATCAGGTGAGAATTTTGATCGCCAAGCCAGCTTCCGTCGCTCCATAGCAAACACTGATACCATAATACGAAGATCCAAGAGGGTGCAAAGAAGAAAGACGATAACAGGAGTTCCTGACAACATTCACACAGAACTAGGTATGAGTCCTATTCAGTCCATTATGCAGAATTGCTATATATTTATATAGTGTATATATATTATATACATTCTGAATGTTTCTGGTCTTTGAACATGTACCTGATTTAATATTTAATATAATTTAAATACCACTGAACTTTAATTAAAATCTTTTTTTGTTTCTATCCACAAACAACTGTAAAACAAACTTAGTATTTAAGTTTGTTATACAGTTGGTTTATTTAGTAAATGATATGAAAATTCTGTTCTGTTACCTGTGTGACCTTTTCTTTCAGTGGAGCACAAGAAATAAATTTGTATTATAAAAAAATGTATCATATGTAATGTGTCTATAATTCCAATATCTATTTTTGCAGCAAATAAAGAAGAAGATAACTCCAGAATTCACTCCATGGGTATGGAAGAACAGTACTCATCACTTTGTCGAGTGGGAAGCGTAAACTCCACCCTGAGACGCTTGGATACTCGTGACTCTTGTTGCCAAACAGAGGAGATAAAGACAGTTCCTCCCTCAGTACGCAGAATCAGAGCACAGAGAGGCCACGGAATTGCTGCCCAAATGGCCAACGTATCCCCCTCCTCCTCAAGCAGCATTTCCACCATGAGTGATTGTAATGGGATTAGCTACACTCAGCTTAATGGCAGTGATCAGAGCTTTCACAGTTTGCCACGACAAGGTTCTCACATCCCACATCAGCATTGTGAACCTAAGTACAGTAGCTCCCCTTACAGGATGAATTCTGGTTCTACAAGCTCCTTGCCTTACCAGTTTGACATGCAACATGGTTTCTCAGCATCACTTCATATGCTGCCTGACTCCAGAAGCAATACATTAAACAGCCACAAATCTGGTGATTTCCAAAACGAGCAGCTTATTGCAAACCAAAATTACCAAGGTCATGGCCAAAATAACAGCCTGAACTTATTCAGTCTCAGTAATGCTCCACAGAACTCTGGACAAAAGATAGAAGACAACCACATGCAATCATCTTATTCTTCAGCACAGTTGCTTAGTTCTGCAGCTACCTCGATGTCTGCTATGTCCTCCTGTTATGAATCCACCACCTCCCTGTGCACAGGGATCCATACCGAAACTGAGTCCCAAAGCAGCACACTTGATGGCAGAAACCATAGTAATCATAACGGTGATCGTAGGGATTCCAACTTCTCAGAGAGCAGCAATCAAAGTTGCAGCACACTAACCACTGACCAGTGGACATATGAAGTTCCTCCAAAGGACCAGCTCAACTCAAGTTGCTCCTCACTTGTCAGTCATATATACGCCAGTCAGGAACATTCTCCAAACAAGACAGACACAAGCTCATTGTTCTCTGTGGACAACGAAGGGTACTATACCTCCATCCGCCTGGACTCTGGTTTGAAGTCATATAGTCACGGCTGCATCAATAAAGCAGCAAATGCAAGACACAGTTTGTACGAGTGTAGGGACCACCATAGTCATGGTGATCGTGCAAGTCTGCACAGCAACCACTCCTTGACTCGCAGCATTTCCTTACGGAAATCCAAGAAGCCCCCACTCCCTCCCACAAGGACTGACTCCTTAGGACGCAAACCTCAGAGGAAGCCTCACCACAGTGGAACGGTCCTTAGTGAGCAGCTGATCTCCAGCCTTCAGCAGTCCTTAGAGCTTAACCTTCAAACTCATAGCGCATCCTTCTCTGGACAAGCACCTTGCAGTGGGTTTGAAGACCCTTGGGTGCTCCGACCCAGAAGCCAGAGCAATTTAAGTGCAACAAGCAGCGGAATGTCAGCACCAGCTGCAATGTGTCCAGTCACACCTACACACAGTGACAGCGGCAGTCAGCCCTCAGATTATGCTGAGTCATGGGACTTTTTCATGGATTACTCAGGCCTGCGGTCTGACCAGGGTCTTCCTTCAGCAATGACAAGATCTGCAGTTTCTGAAGAAAATCCAGGGATCGTGAGCAATGGATCCTACAACAGTGGATTCCCATCAGCACACTGCAATGGTAATGGGACTATGTCAAAACTGTCATCATCACCTGACAAGGTTCATCGCCTGACTTCACCATCCAGCGGTTATTCAAGCCAGTCCAACACACCAACTGCAGGCACCCCAGTTACGTCTCTAATAAGAGCAAAGTCTCCAGCAGGGAGGCCAAAACCAAAAGTGCCAGAGAGAAAGTCCTCATTGTTGTCTTCTGTTTCCTCCTCCTCTACATCTCTTTCCTCTAGCACCTCTGATTCCATCAAGAACATTCCACCACCACCACCTCTACCTGAAATAGCTAGTGGTCATTGTGAGACACCCAGCTCCACTTCCAGCTCTTTGACAGCAACTGTGATAGACTCAACACCTTCACCTTCCTTCCCTGATATATCTTTTTCCTCTGAACAACATTCGTCTACACTTTCATCCACACCTGAAAAGTGTAAAAGCCTCTTTAATGACCCTCTTGATCTTGCCACTTCCCCACCAGAGGCTTTTGAATCTCTGTCACTGAATGATGATATAATTAACCCTCCAGCTTCTCCACTTCTTCCTCCCCCTCCACCTCCTCCACCATTACCTGAGATAAGTCTTCAAACAGTAGGCATTTTTAAAACAAAGAGTTCTTGTGCATCTAAGAAGGATGTGGAAATTGAAAAGGAACTAAACCTCAATCACACTGGAGAGACACAGAAGCCTCAGAGACCAAAAATCACTGCTCAAGCTCTGCAGATGGTGCAGCTACGACCTGTGAAGCTCATGCAAATTGAAAGTATTTTTACAACAGTTAGCACTAATCGGTTTGTGAACAAAGCACAATATCACTCTCAAAAAGGTTCAGGGAAATCTACCAAAAGTCAGATTACAGAGCAAACAGTCAATTGTGTTGGTGCACCAGAAAATAGAATGGAAACATCTGAATCTTCAGTCAATGAATTTATACAAGATCTGCTTGAAGTATCATGCTGTTCGCTACCCCCTGGCCCAGATGACCATGTCAATAATATTGAAACTTTGCAGGACATTCCAGGGCCCATGCAATCTTCTGAGCCTCCTAGCATACCTTTTGACTTTTCTCCTGAGGTTCCACAGTGCATAAACTCCTCAGCTACACCACAAAATGCCCCCCTAAAACAGAAGCCTCCTATATCTCCTAAAAAGCCCAATCTCTCTCTTATTATTCCACCCAACAGTCATCTATCTGTCTCTAATGGGCTCCAGCTTCAAGAGGTTCACAAAACAGAACTGAGTTCTGAACCAGAAAATGGTACATTCTCAATGAACACAGTTCATCTGCAAGAGCTTGCATTAGTCCTTGAAATAGAAGAAGAGAGTGACTCAAGCTCCTCAACCCCTGTGGTCAAAAGCAGGCTGTCCCTCAGTAGTGAGTTGTCATCAAGTAGTCTGCAAGACCTGCAACTCTCTGATCACATTCTTCATGAGCATGATCTTGGTCTCAGTGACAACGACTTTGGACTTTGGAGTGATGATAGAGGCACATCGGATGATGGTTCAAGCAGCAGCTCAGGATCCATCAGCTTTAAAGAGGAAGACAATGTGGAAAATGGTAAGAACTTCTTTTGTTAGCAGTTAAAAACTGAAAACCTAAAGTATATAGAGGACAACTCTAATGTGCCAATTGATTGCAAGTTAGAATCATTTAAGTAAAATTTTATATTCTTCTATTTTAAACTGAAGACAGCAGCATAGTTACTAAAACATTAACAAAAGAAAGTAACATCTGCATTAGTTGCTTTTAAATCTTTTATAATGCCTTGAGGAGAGCAGGAAGGCAGTAGGTCATTATTGACCCTCCCTGTCCAGTTATGTTGCAAGCAAAGAATTAACAACTTTGCCCCTCACAGCTGTTTCGCTGTACACTGATCTGCAGAGCTATACAGTACATCATTTTACCTCTTCCTTCTATTTATTGCCATGTTTTTTGAATCAGTAATCAATGAATCTGTATTTTGTTGACAAGCCTCAGCTTATCCATCACACGAAGTGAATGCATACTGGACGCTAGTTCATTCCCACCCCCACATTTCCTGTCACCAGAATGACTATAACTATAACTTCCTGTCCTTTATGTTTATTTTCTATCTGTTACGTAATTAGTTGCCCTTGAATGCGATGTGAAGTAAGCAGAACGAGAGACCTTGAGCGTGTTGTAGTTACCGGGTTCGGACTGTAATATTCAAGCCTCTGCAGGACTACCGAAGGAGTGTGAATAATTTACAAAGTTTATAAATATCTGTAGCAGCATGGGTTTATGCCTTTCTGCTTTTTGAAACGCAGTTGGAGCTGTTGTTTCTGGTCACTTTGAGACTGTCGTAAGCAGAGTGTGTTTGTGTGTGGGGTGTACTGCAGGTGTTGCGTTGGACTCGAGCACGGAAATCTCATCGGGCGAGCTTGTTAACGGAGAGGTTGCGGAGGAGATGGTGACACCTGAGCGTCCTCGTACTACAGAGGACCTCTTTGCTGCCATTCATAGGTATGTGATGTTTCCTTTATGCACTAAAGTTACTGTTTAATTAGGTCATATTATGTAGCATTACAGTACATTGAGTCACTGTGTTGATGTATTAAATGTATATATTATAAAAAGCTTCAAAAAAAGTATTAAGGTTTTGTAACGAAGCAAAAATAAGCTTAACACAAATCAGTGATGTTTTGTTCATTTGCTAAAAAGGATTAACATTTAATTTGTACCAGAAAAATTTAACCTGTAAAAATGCCTGTTTTTGTGTTTAAATCTGACATCAGAATTAAAGTTAATATGAGTATTGTGTTTAAATTATACATATCTCTAAATTTAAGAAATCAGTTTTTTAAAAAACATTTTGTGTTGTTTTAGTTTATAATATCCTGGTATTTTAGATGATTTAAAAATTTAGATTTTTAATATTTGCATATTATACTGACTTTAATGCCAGTCTGTGGTAACTGTCTTGTAGTCATTCAGTCATGAATTTGTATTGAATTGTTTGTTTGAATGTGTCTTTCTGGAGCAGTTTGCATAAGCAGAATACAAACATCCAATTACAGGTGTGGACCGGACTGGCAAGTAACCAAGTCATTGACTGGTGTTGTGTCCCTGTAGTTTGGCTAGGCTCAGATTACACCCACATTCCAATAGCTCCCCTAAAAGATAGTTATGCCCTTAACATTTCGAGTTTAATCCCCAAAAATACAGAGATCTGCTTTATGGTGTATGTTTAACATCTTTTGTAGGATTAAACGTTAAATGGAGAGCAGAGCGAGGAAAATTGTTCTAATATAACTGTAACAGTTTTTCTGGACTGAGAGCACAAGAGCACATGATGTGGTTTTATTCTTAGCAGTTTTATCATCATTAATTTGTGTGAATTAAAGTTTAATGCCTGGAAAAAGCTTGCATTAAAATGTTCACGCTAAGGTTTTATAAGAGAACATGATGGCCTCAGCTCCTTGGGAACATGGCAGTGGTAGATGTGAAATAGTTTAAATCCTAATGTATATACACAAAATATAAAAATGGTCTATTGCATCTCATGCAAAACTGGAGTAATTCTAATCTTTAACAATGGCTAATAGTGCCCATAGTATTTTTACAGCTTCTGACCTTCAGAAGCCATAAAAATACCATGACCCACTTCTGACCTGCCTAAGGCCTTTGACCTGCCAGTTGCTTGTCTAAGATTTTGTTCTGCTGTATCCTAATCCCCAGGTCAAAGAGGAAGGTCCTGGGCCGTGGCGATTCTGAAGAGGAACGCTCCCGTAACTTCCTCCCTTCCCCGCCCATCACCCCAACCGGCTCCTGTCCCAGCCTGCCCTCCCTGCCTCGACAGACTAGCTCCATTCAGCGCAACCTGCGTCGGTCGTCCACCAGCAACGACAGCTTCAAAGCTCTGCTCCTCAAGAAGGGCAGCCGCTCTGACTCTAGCTTCCGCATGTCAGCCGCTGAGATACTCAAATGCACAGACCCCCGTTTTCAGAGGGCCCCCATCCCAGAACTCCCACAACCTGATGGCACATGCACCTCTCCGACACGCAACAGGAAGGCAACTGAAGAATGGGCACGTACCGAGGGTGTCCTCCCCCGCCATTCTGCCGGACTAACAATCTCAAAATACGGGCGTTCACGCACGCCCCCCTCTGCTGCCAGCAGCCGATACAACAGCCGAAACCGCATTTCCAGCAGCCCAATGACTGCCATCTGTGAAAAAGAGGGCGAAGTGGCAGAGTCGCAGGACTGCTGCACTGGTGCTGAGAGTTCTTTCACACTGCCACTGTCCTCCAGTGCCACAGTTTGTGCCCAAGGAACCTAATGCTTTGCATTTTTCTTGAGGATTTTATACCCCCCAGCCGCTTGTAGGAGCTATACAATACAAAGACCTTAGAGGTCTAAACTCTGGCTGGAAGGCTATGCTTGTGCTGGCCCATGGTGACATCTGAGGAATAAGGATTTTATTGGGGAGGAGAGGAAAATAAGGACATTTCTGTAATTCTGTAACCTCAGTTTTGTTCTATACTTCAGTGAGTGAGAGTTTTGTATTTTAGGTAAGAGCATTAGCATTCTTTAAAATGTGATATTAAAAAAGGTTACTTGTATTGAATTCAGGTCAGGTATACAAGGAAATGTACTTTTTTTCTTTTTTGGTGGTAAGATAAAGGAGAAACTAAGTGGATCCAGAATGTCACTAAGGGGTTTTGTGATGAATCATCCATGCTGATGCGTTTCTGCCTCTGTGACAATGGAAAGGACAAAGTGAGCACTTAAAGGAATGGTTCGCCAAAAAAATAAACATTTTGTTATCGTTTACTCACCTTTATGTCCTTTTCAACCTGTATGACCCAAAAAGGCAGCAGCCTGCAGGCTAATATATTCAGTCCCCCCTTACTACCCATTCATTAAACTATCCCTTTGTGTTCTGAAGAAAAAAAGTAATGTGGGTTTGAAATGACAAGGGCACGTAAAGATGACAGAATTTTCATTTTCGGGGTGCACTGTTCCCTAAAAATATGAATGCACAGAACCCAAATCACAATGGTTGCTGGTGTCACATTCTAGTATTGTAGTATACAACAATACTGCCATTGTCAAGCATGAGAGCAGTTTGAAAGGGGCACATGACTGTATGGTTAGTATGGTTAGTGAAGTGGAGTGAAGTCAATGAAAAATTAATGTGGAGTTGTTCTTAAAGAGTTTCTTTAAGAAGTGTTTAGAGAGAATGATTTCAGACCTTTACTTTCTTAATTTCTGTTTAGTTGTGTTCAACAATCTTCAGTTAGAGAAATTGCTGTCACATTTGTGACTATGGTGAGTCTATAGAAAGTTATTCAGTTAATGCAAGCTAATTTTTCCTTTTTATGTAAATAGAATTTTATCCATTTAGACAAAAATGATAATAGTTCTTTATACTCTACCAGTGTAAATATTTCCAATCTTTAAAAAAGTCAAGTATACATTTCAGAGAGATATAGAAATTGAAATCTTCTATAAGGTCTCTTTATTCTCTGAAAAACTGATAAGTTGCCCAATATGAGAATTTGTACATTTTTTACATTTCTTATTTCCAAAAGGAGGTACTGTTTAGTGTTAGTACTAGGTGCAACTGAAATGATCTTCTGCCCATATTTATAAACACCAGCAGAAGAAATGGTGAAGTCCCAGAGTAAAGCCATGTTGGACCCAAGAATTTCTGTAAAGGAAATAAAACATGGCATTAATCAAATTAATCAGTCCCATGTTGTTTATTTTACTGTATGTCATTTGTCAATGTCATTTTGCTGGCCAACAGTTATTCAAAAAGGTGACCACAGTAGGTTTGATACTCTGCTGTCTGCGACACTTCATTTATGTCACAAAGCTAATCACCAGAACTAATGGTCATTATCCTTCCTGTGATTTACAATCATAACCCAAGTTCTCACTTGGCCAAATAAAGGATTTAGCAGTCAATCTGCATATATAACAGTTTATTAGTATGAAGTAACCTTGAAGTAATTTAACTTATTTATTTGGTTAATTGGGTTGTAGAAGCATGGATGTGTCTCCAAACTTCAGTACCTGTAGGTTCTGGGCCAGTGATTCAATTAGGGTCTGGACATGTGACCTCTTATGCAATTAGATGTACCGTTAGAATCTGCACTCATTAGTCTTTAGGTTCCAAAGCGATCACTGATGCTGACAGATGTGGAGCAAGTGAACCAGGGACTTTTATTGCATTACTTTTAATACTTTTTTCTGCTTTTAAGAAGACATATACCATTGCTGAAGTCGTAATTACAGTACAACTGTATTGGCTGTACATTTTCCCTGCCTACCTGATAAGATTCTATACTACAAAGGTAAGTTAAACCTGAACTTTCAATTGTCTGAGCAATATTAATATCAATTACTATGAAGTTTAGATTGAGCCACAATAGACATGTTTGTAAAAACACAGAATACGCATGTTTGTGGCTTTAGTATTTTAGCACCGTTACGTTAACTGTTATGTTAACAATTATGTTTTTATTTGTTTGTTCTTATTTTTTGGTTTGCTAATCTTCCTAATCGCCTTTAACCCCTAGGACAATTCCAAACTACATAGATGGAAATTCTTACAAGGCTTTTCCCTTATACGAAAACTGTCGCAGGACTGAAGGCTGCTGTATGCCACGTTTTGCGGTTGAGGGACCCGGCGGCAGATGTATATCCCGTCATTAGTTAATTTCCACCGGGAGAAGCGAACGCTCCGCGCGCAGATGCGTCCGCCTTTTACGCGCTTTTCTTACTAGAAGTGTTACTAGTACTATATTACTGGGTTACACGAATATGCTACAAAACTAAATGATAGGGATATGAGCTTTTATTCATGTAATTATTCAAAATTACATTACTTTTTCTTTCCTTAAAGGCTTCTGTGATTAATTGTTAAACATAACCAAAAAGCTTTAGCGTTTCAAGCCATGCTTTATCCACCAAGCAAAGCAATTTAAGTTGAATAATTGCATTACCTTTAAGAAAATATAAGTTCTTCTGTTTAGCCATTTAAAAATACATTTGATCCAATTTATTTATTTTGTATCTGCTCGAAACTATGCTGTGTTTGTTGTTGTCTTTTGACTTACTGTTTAAGAACTTCATCAATAAATACTTCAGACTCATAATGCTGCTTTTAGGGTGTTTTGACCTTTTCTGTCTATGTGGAGCAACTCTGAGAACAAACTGCTCATATCTATTGCTGGATGTTCCATTTGTGATACTATATTTATATTTGATCAAATTACATTTCCACGAAAGACATTTGAATAAACATCAGGGTATACTTGGATTGGCTAGTAGTTACGTCAGCTACACTTACGTTGTGACGTCAGCTACACTACATGGCAAAAGTAAATTGCTACATTTAAACTCTACTTCTTTTTGTGATTAAGCAATGTTAAAAAAAATAATCAGCTGTCATTTGATACATTTTTTTATTAAACAAAATCATCCTGAAAGGAAGAAATAAGGAAAACTGTATGGGGTCAGAGTTTGGTTTTTGCAATTTTGCAATTTTGATAATGGTAGTAAATAATAGTTCTGCTTAAAAACAATAGAATTTAAGAAGTTCCCACAATGATAGAATAACAAATGTGTGTGCTTTAGTGTCTGTGTTTGTATGGGTTATTCACATAACAAACAACTAATCACAGCTTCATAACATCATATACCCTATGCATAGAATACCTAGTTTAGTACAGATTATTACTATACCCAAAGAGTATAATGTTATTCCCACTTGTAACGTTATTCAGTGGATCAATAAAAAGTAGTGTCTGAAAGTAGCTCGTCCTGATTTGGACAATGTCACGGTGCATAAGCCTTGTAAAATTAAACAGCATTTCTTACGCTAATAATATTACTGCATTCTTCATCTTATGTAATTTTGACTACTATTCATTTATATGTGTAAAACGTTAACAATGAAAATAAAGTGTGCACTTTTAACACACAAAGCAGATAGATTCAAAGAAAAGTTAACTGTGGTTAAACAATGCCAATGTTACTTGAACAGGTTATAATAAATTGCCATACTGTTAACCACTATACGGGCATTTTTTTTAGGCAATTCCACCATATTTACAAGCAATTCCGTGATTACATAAAATAACTTTTTCATTTATCACTTGTTGTAATTGTCATTTTGTTTTAATTTGTCATTTTGTAAGTGGCACTACAGTTTCTGTACTGTATTGACCACGTCGCCCCATTGGTGGCGAATGGTAACCAGAGGGAAAGTCCAAACTCGTAACAATGTTATACATAATCAGAATAACTCACTGAGACTACAGGAATCTCTGTCTTCAGAGATCTCATTCCCACCAACAGGGACATTTCCACACTACAGAAGATGACATTAAATCTAAGATCTCTGTTCAGAGATACAGGGAACAGTTTAACACCAGCTGGCGAAATGAAGACGCACGGCGCTACTTGTTTGTTTGTCGGTCCGCTACAAAAGCACGTTTATTTCATTCTTAGTTTACCGATTTTTTTCACAGCCTTCACGTTTTTCCTGGACGTGTTTACGCTACACATGAGCTCTTGTGGTAAGGATACGGAGAGCAGGTCTTTGAACCGCACAGTGGACACTAATATTTCCAACATCAGAAGCTGGACAGACAATCGCAGCTTCCTCGCCAGCGTGAGTATTGAATACAAATATTAGCATTTACGCTTATAGGTCTCTATTTAAATCCCGGTTCCTTTAGGTTATTCTGTTACTGTTACAGAGTATTTGTTTTGCAACAGGGTCCCACGTGTCGTGACGATCATCACTTTCCACACGGGCAGGCAATATACATGACGGGGTTACTTATCGGATCCTTATTTGGTGGCGTGTTGTCTGACAAGTTAGTATTTGCCACTTTATCATTTGAGTATTTAAATCAATTGTGAATTGATCACAGAAAGAGTATTTTTTTCACTCAGGTATGGAAAGAAATGTTTGCTCATATGTTGCTCAGCGGTCCATGCAGCTGCTACACTTATAGTTGCTTTTCTGCCGTATGCGTCTGTGTATCTGACCGCCCGATGTATCAGTGGAGCAGCGGCTTGTGCTATTCACATTTGCACCTACAGTTTAGGTAAAGTTATTTTTCTGTGTCATCATTATTTGATAGTAACAGTTCAAAATAGCTACAGTAAGCCCCTTTCCTTTAACTATTAATTAACATCTTGCACCTTGTTCTGAATCTGTTTAAAACGAGAAAAGCAATGGCCCAATAGGGGCACTTTTTTCCACAGTGTTGGGTTTTGCTTACCAGCCCAGGAATGTCATTTATAAGGCTTGATTCAAGTGGTTTTGTGGTTTCTCAGGTGTTGAATGGAACCTGCCGAAGTATCGGATCTGGCCACCTACGCTGTTTTCTTTCACCTTCAGCGTGGGAATGATGGGAATGGCCGCTGTGGCTTTTTTGACCACTGGCTGGATGCAGTTTCATCTGGCACTGAGCGTGCCTCAGATTCTCTTTCTGCCTCTTTATTTGTTAGTAGAACTAACACACATCTTTAATACATTATAAAATGTTACACATTTAAAGCAATGATTTTTTTTTTTGCAATTTACAGCTTCCTTCCAGAGTCTCCTAGGTGGCTGCTTCTAAATAAAAAATTAAAAACACTAGAGGACTATCAAAACAGAAGTCCCGAAGACAAACACTACCTAAATCTAGTAAGATATGAAGTCGTACTATTGAATACTGCTAGGTGTGTTTGTTGAAAGTGGAGGAACGGACAATTTAAGCTTGGAAAATTGTGCACAGATACATATTAACCTATTGACAATATTGTCAGCTGTTGGATTCAATGGACAGTGAGAATCAGAAGTCCCACCCAGGGATGACCACCACTGGAACTGAGTCCAGTTTCTCCAACATTACATCAACTACTATACTGCTGCGTCTGTTTATCATGAGTTACATTGGGTAAGACATTTTAACCGGTAAATGCAAATTGTGTGATTAATCTCTCCACAGCACTATTTTCATTATTTTTGTCTTTCTTTAAATGCATGTACACTACATATGCTTACTATTATGTGTACTGTTTAACACAACACATGAGTAATCTTCAGCCCTGAGGAATCTCTTGCATGAGTTGTTTTTAAAACTCTGACATTCAATAGATAGCTTGCCTGAGTGATGTAACCTTTACCCTGCCTTTTTTTACATAAAAGTTCCTTTGTTATATAAAAGCTTTTTTTAAACTAATGTCAATATCGTACATCAATAAATCATAGACATGCCTTTTCTCCTACAGATCATTTCTCTTAACAGTTGTCTTGCAGAACTTGTTGTGTGCACTGACAGTTATTGTCATTTTATTTGAATGTTTTTCTCCTTAGTTTTGCTTCAGCTCTCACTTATTATGGGATATGCTTCAGTGTGGGAAGTTTTGGAGTAAATATCTACCTGGCGCAGTTTTTCTCTGGACTGTCAGAGTCTCCCTCATTGCTGCTTCCATTTTTGTTAAAGCGATGGGGCCGCAGGCCCTTCAGCATGGCCTCACTGTTCCTCAGTGGCATTTCCTGTATGCTCTCCCTCCTCGTCTCCAAATTCTGTGGTGAGGGACCGAGTGATTGAAATTCAATACTGTAGGCACACTCAGTGGATGATAACCCAATGTCTGAAATCACAATCCAGTTTTATTTATTGCTTGGTTCTTATCTCAGTGTTGATTTTAAAAAACAAAAACCACAGCATAACAGATACATTTGAAACCACCAACAGAAACCTCTCTGTCTCTGACTAGACATGCCTGCCCTTGTTATGACACTGGCTTTGATAGGCAAGCTATGTATGCAGTCTACCACCTGTGTCTCTCTGCTGTATGGAATTGAGCTGTTCCCCACTGTAATAAGGTACATATGTTCAAAGAATCTTACCTAGGTTAAAAATGTGGAGTTAATTGTGTTCATGTTAAGACTTTTGTTTTAATACATGGTTTGTAAAAAGAAAAGCTCAGATAACTTAAATTTATGTGAATAACTTAGTTTTTGTTTCTAATACTTTATTACTATAATAAACAATACAAATATAAATATGTGCGTTACACAGAGCCACTTAGGGGTCCAAGTGTGTGAAAGTGAGACATTAGTGAGACATTAGTGAGACATTAAGACATTAAAAACTGGGCATATAATTAATGATTTCTGCACTTGTTCTGAGAAATTGGATTGTTTATCAATAGAGACATGGAAACATAGTGATAAACTTGCAGTCATTATATTGACAGACAGCATAAAAACTCATTTTAACCTTAGTTACATAACATTGTGTTTTAGTGCCAGCAATGCATATGTAATCAAACAGTGCTGTGAGGTAAGAGGCTGAGAGTATACTTAGTTGTTACACCCTTGAAGTGATATACTGTACAGCCTGCAGAGCTTTGCCGCATCAGTGATTGAGTTTATAAAACAATGAGGGTTTGTGAACATGAGGGAATTTAATAAATTAACAATTATGGATGGCTAGTTATCTGTATTCCTCTGGTTTTAACTTTGACCTTTGTATCCTTGAGATGTAGCTGAGGTCAGGACCTCAGTGAAAACATAATTGCTTGTGGAACTAAAGTCTGTTCTACATGTTAGTCAACTGATAAAGCATGGTGCTAGCAACACCAAGGTCATGGGTTCGATTCCCAGGGAATGGACATAGAGTACTGAAAAGTATAGCTTGAGTGTCGAATGCATGCATTTAAAGTCTCTTTGTCAACATAAAAACACATTTTCCCCCATGCAGGCAGAAGTGTGTTGGGCTGGTTAGCCTTTGCTACAGAGTGGCCTGCATTATAAATGCAGTAGTGGCTCCTGAGGGCGGGGTCCCTCTGCCAGCTATGATCTGTTACAGCTGTGGGCCAATCATTGGTGCGGCCCTCTGCCTGCTTCTTCCAGAGACCAGTGGCATCCCCTTACCAGACACAGTACAGGACTGTCAGAGGCAGCCCAGACTGAAGCTCTCATGCTGTCCACGGTGAGATCAATGTTCTTCTACTAAATCAACTACAACAACTGTCTAAATAACCAGCTGAAAAAGCCAATGATAATTGGCTGGAGTGCTTCAAATTCTCTCTAGATTTGACCTAAAGAGTTTTTGTTTAACGGGCTAATGCTGGTCAGCCAAACTAACATGGAGTTACTATGGAATATTTCAAATTCCAACAAGGTCAGCTGGATAATATGTCAGTCTAATACGTCAGAGGCTGTTACAGACCAGTAAACATGTTTTTGTCAGCATACACTCTGTACCCCTTACAACCAAAGAAGGTATTTGTAACATTTTAATGGAGGTCTAATGACTTACTGTTATACAATGTCATGTGACAAAATATGCCTGACACAGCATTTAATAAATTATTAAATAATGTAACTGCTGCTATGTTTGTGGGCACCTCTAAACTCAGTTAAAGACTTTTGTTTCCATGTCAGATGGGCCACACAGGAGTCGGATGATTCTTTGAACCAGCAGAAGGACATGAAGAGCAAGCAGGAGTGTGATCCTCTCTCAGCAGACCTCCAACTGCTGTCCAATCCTCTCTCAGCAGACATCTAACTGCTGTCCAATCCTCTCTCAGCAGACATCTAACTGCTGTCCAATCCTCTCTCAGCAGACCTCCAGCTGCTGTCCAATTCTCTCTCAGCAGACCTCCAACTGCTGTCCAATCCTCTCTCAGCAGACCTCCAACTGCTGTCCAATCCTCTCTCAATCGCAACTGAATGTAATGTTTCTTTCTTATGTTTTTAAGTGTTAAACATCCAGAACTGGGAAGGACTGTGTTTGGTGTATCAGCTTGTTAAAAGAATATTTGGAGGAATAGAGTGGTGTTACATTTTAATCATAATGAACTTTGTTCCTGGAGCATGACTGTGAAACTTCTGCCAAAATGTCATTTTACTGTAGTCATTTAATGCTGCTTTTGCTAAACGTACAAGATGTCTTAAAAGTATTTTTTGGGAATCTGATAAAACACACACTTTCTGTGTTTATATATATTCTGTATTTTCTACAGTTTTTGTATTGACACATTTACAGTATTGATCTGCTGTTTTTTTGTTCAGCTCTTGGATTTTAGGAGTGACGTTTGAACTTTACAAAAACACTTAGGGGCAAAGTCTTGTGTAATTCTTAAACAAGTCTTACCATGAAATAGACAGCAGGATAAATCATTGTTTTGATGAGATCTGCTTGAATGGATACTGTCCAGCAATAATACATTTTATTTATCTCAGCTGTATAGAGTTACTTCAATGGCAATTATAAGATGAAGTTTTTAAAGGTTAATGATTTAGTCAGTTTATGTAGAGGAACAATGTTAAACAGTGTAATATTTTATACATGTCCCCTTTTTCCATGTCACACTCCATTATTTGTGTATTTTTTTGTGTACATTTATGTTAACAACATTGATGTTGTTTCACTAGAAAACATAGCTACATCTTAAAATTAAATAAAATTTTTGGATTTATTTCTATATTTTTCTTAGTAAGTTTCATCCAAGCGATAACTCAGGAAACATTTTTATGCTGAGAAAGGGCGGTTCAAGATTACCAATTAACTTGAACCACATGCAAAGAATTTCCATCTACAGCTTCTCCAATCACCTAAAGCCTTTCAACAGGAGCAACTCATGTACGTAACACTGAATCAATATTTCTGTGCAGACGGATAAAACTTTCAGGAATGTCGGCTATAGCTTTTAATAGCAGCAGACATAAACTGCAGGGGAAACTTCCTCTTTGATCGCTCATCTCAGGACGAGACACTTACCTTTTATGACAGCGTGTGGGTAGAGAGAGTTACAGTTCTCCTGTGAGCAGAAATAACAGAAGAATGTTCTCCTTTCACATGAATGGCTGCTTAGAACAAGTTATTGACACTCAACATTCAACTCTTTTATTTCAGGACAGGTTACATCAGGTCTTCCACACGCTCTTCAAACAAACAAGTCCAAGATTTGGGTAATCTCGTGATTTTCTTTATTCAAACTGTTACATTCTGACACAAAAATTACATGTTGAAAAACAGTAAGAAATACAATCATCTAAGCTTGACTGACATCTGTGCAAATAGCAGTAAATAACAGTAAAAGGCCATTATTTCACAGGAAACATTTATAGAAGAATGGATTGTGGCAGCTTGATACTTAAATATAGTTTCTCTAAATAAAGACACATGTTGTCTTAATAGACATTTTTAAGCATATTAACATTGTGCTTTGTTGATATCACAAACAAACTAGCACAGGCAGTCAGAGGTGTGTCTCTGCTTTCACTGACAGCAAAACATTGTGCTATCATACTTCAAATACTACAAATACCTACAGAAGTTACAGTACAAATAGCACACCTTTCATTTTAATGCATTTCAAACTCAAACACCGTGTCTGGATTAAATGAAGCTATAAATGTTCTAGCGTGATTACCAACAACAGCAAAACAAAAAACATACAGAGCCCAGAAATTAGTAGAGTAACAACTGCTCTAAGCCAAGCTTTAATAAGGGTTTTAACAACTCACAAACCAGTACCTACCAGCATTAAACAGGTAAAGTATTTACCAATGGTAGTAACATTGAAAAACAATGTTTTTCCCTAGAAATAAAACCTCTGAGGAAACACTGACCACAAGTGTTCAGATAAATACGTGTCTTCATTGTAAACTTCACTTCATACTGTGGAGAACAAAAGACACCTTCAATGCCGGACACAGAGTTTTTTTGAGCGGTTTAAGTGACCTTAACTGAAGGACACAAAATTGGCTTGGAAGATTCCCACCTGCCCTCTCAGTTCACCCTCCCGCCAGTCGTACCGAGAGTCAGTCTGGGTGATGACAGTGATGCGGTCACCCACAGCAAAGCTCAGACCTCCAGGTTGCTGACCGGGGAATGGATGTATGGCTGTGACCACAACAGCTCCACCTGACACCTGACCTAGAGTACAATTAGAGCAAAGAGGTCACTGATTGGTTGAAAGCTTATTAACTATTGCAAAATTTTGAAATTCCAAACCTATTTACAATTATCAGTGTCATAATCATATCAGTCTAGGCAAATAAGAAACAGACAACTATTATTAATATTATAATTTGCTTCTTTCATTAATTCCCAATTAATAGATGTTGCACATGCTTTGCGTAACATTAAACGTACTGCACACATCAGCAGTATACTGTAACTATAAAGATATATAAATGTAATACTACAGTTACAGCACTAGAGGGCAGCACGTGTGCTCTTAAAACAGTTCTGCACAAATAGGCTTTGTGAAGTGACACAAATTCTCTTTCTGACTGAGACACACACAAACACACACACACACACACACATGTATTGTACTTCACACACCATGTAACTTTCCAGCACTTGCTCTGATAGCTGGTGGTGTACAGTATTAACATCTGCAGATGGTATC
Source organism: Ambastaia sidthimunki (assembly GCA_036877625.1). Lineage (NCBI taxonomy): Eukaryota > Metazoa > Chordata > Actinopteri > Cypriniformes > Botiidae > Ambastaia > Ambastaia sidthimunki. The sequence goes on from JAZGTK010003710.1 coordinate 21,784, forward strand.
TGTCAGCCAGGGGCAAAACCCCTTTTTGTATCTGTCTATCAACATCTTAAGAAATAAACAACTGTGCAAACTCTGACTGCGTGACTTCTGTCATCATTCACTCACCCTGTTGTTGTAACACACCTGTATGCATTTCTTTCTTCCTACAAATGAATATATCTGTAAAAATGTTTAATTTTTTGTTTATACAATGACATTCAAAGGGGCTCAATGTTATTTGGGCCCCCACTGATTTTCATTGTATGGACAAAAACAGCTGACCTAATCTTCTTTTGGTTCTATGAATTGAAAAGCATTTTAAGTGTGTACCTACAATGAGTACAATACACTCAACTCACTATGAGTGCTGCCTGGTTATACATACGGTGGGGTCCAAATGTCTGAGACTAAAACAAACTAAACAGATAACGCCAGTGGGAATGGGTGGGTGGCCTCACAGCCTCTTTTCCATGTATAGATCAATGTAAGCAGAAATGAACTGTTATCGATCTGTTCACATTGACCACCACTGAGGTATGTAAACTGGAGTGAGACCAAACATTGAATCTGAGTGGATTGTAGGAGTGAAGACAAATAAGAGATTTGTAATCAGAATCAGACAGTGATGGAATGCAGTTCCACACTGTTGGCACCTGCTCTGAAATCTCCAAATAAACCTCGGGCGTTGCCAAAAGCTCCAGTCGGGCCGTTTTTCACACTAAATGCTTTTGACTTGTATCCTAAAATAACTGCATCCGTTCAACATAATGTTCATTCCCGCTACCACAGTGCAAGACATGACAAGCCGGGCTACAGACATCAACACAATCCAGAGAGTTTCTTCAGGGCTGCAAGGGCTGTGTATTTTGGCAGAGTGGTGACATTTGAGCTATGTGGTTTTCTACTTGTACACGCAATATCTAAATAAGTGACAGCTCATGACAGGAAGATGGGTCCACCATTTCTACAAATCTCTGATTTGTACATTTAAGATCTATCAGGTGTATTGTGACAAAATCCAGATTTTTAACCAAAGATAATCGCTTGTATGAATCTTAGCTGTGGTGGAATGTAAAAAAATGGACAATACTATAGCTTAAACAGTACAGTGTAGCACTAGCAACTCTGACACGATTCCCAAAGAATAGACAAACTTTTACAAAAGTGTAAGGAACTGACATTTATTGGTCTGAGCGAAGAGGGGAAACTGACTGAATTCAGAGAAACATGTACAACAGATGCTGTACGTATCTGAAAAACACATGAAAAGAACAGATACGACTTGTGCGGTAAAAACAAATCAACCTCAAAGAGCAGCTTCCCTTTAACTTGGCTCTAAAAACCTTTTCCAAAGGCCAGGGATCCATCTAAATGACTATTATTTATGGCAATAATGATCTTTCGGCTACGATTGTTAATGAAACTAGTGAAGAATGAGTTTCCCGGCTCTCATTTTTCACAAATGAGTCTGTCGGTAAAATAACGTGATTCAAACACACACCCAGGGACTTTTCTTCAGGTTTAAGTAATACAGATGAGTATCTTCTGACTCATCTTCCAACGACTGCTGGTGTCTTTCTAGCAGCACATCTGCAACCTATATGAGAGTGGACAGGTCACATATCCCAAAAATGTATAGTCATGAATTTAAAGGTTAAGTGTTTTCTTCTATTCAAGTTCAATGTGACAATATAATCATAAGCAAGCCATTCCTACACTGATTCCCTCGAAAGTGTAAATACTGGGGCACTATCAAAACATACTTTCATTTAAACTCAATTAATTGTGTGAATCAGGGTGGGATTAACAGTTTGGTCGACCAATGGCTGTCAAGGAGAGTGTTTGAAGAAAAACTGTTGAATTTTGTGCTGCTGGTGGCACCAATATGACACACTTAACTTTTATCAGACTCAATACATTCAGTAGTGACCTGTAGATGCCAAACCAAAATGCCAAACCAAAATTTTTATGTAATGACCTAGTTTAATGCTTAAAGCACAGTCGACTGTCTATGTAAGTGAGTCCTGCTCTTTCAACAGCTATTGCTGTTGACACATGTCAGCTATAGCTAACTGTGGCTAATCTATTCCTTTCACATTTCCTACCATCTTTCAATTGGTACACTTATATATGATCTTACTCTGGCCAAACGGCTGCTGTTGGCTGGTTTTGCTGCGTTTGACACACCAGAGATGCGTTATGCATAAAACGTCTCATTTTCCAAGTAAAGTTGTCAATCAAACTTTACCTATCATTTAGGTTGTCAGGCCTGTGATGATTTAGAATGACTGCTATCGGAATATTAACATATAATTTGACAAAAACCGGTAATAAGCATCACGGAGGGACTTCCACCTTAAAGAGAATTAAACAATGGAACCTTGTTTTCTGCAGTCTGTAGCTGTCAGGATCATGCCGAGGCCCGTGCGTATTTCAATCAATTACCTTTGTTTATGTATCTGAACCAACAGAGATAAAAATAACTGAACAAACACACCACAACAGCTCCTCAATTAATTAAAGAGTCAACACAGGAAATGAGTGAGCTTAGCTAATCTTTCTAATAATTCATGCTACAGGCTAAGGTGAGGAGATGATACTAAATTGCACATTAGTTTAGTGCTTTCAATTTAATTTTAGCTATTTTGATGACCCGAGTGTCTTGCTCTTCAATAATTAATGTTAATAATGTTTTTATTTAGTCTGTAAATTAAAAATCTCTCATTATTGTATTCAGAAAGTAGAAAAACAACTCAATTCAGAAAAGACTTTTTTTAGCACAAACATCTTTTTTTAAAGGTTAATTTCATGTACGTTTGACTTTTGGCATCTGTTCAAGGACTTATAGCAGCAGATCTGGAATCATTTACTGCATCTATAATCACAGAATGTGTCTGTCTTTAGTTTATAAGAGCTCTGGCATGCTTGATCGCCCTCTCTTGCTTAGCTTCATTCACTCATACTGAATAAAAAGCAGCTATAAAAGACAGGCAGTTAAGAAAGCAGCTAACAGAAATCTCCAAGCTACACACTTCAAAAGATGTGCAACCTTCTAATAGCACTCCTGTATTTTCTATAGACTATTTATCTTCTGACCATAAAGGACCTGGAAAGCATTGAAACCACCAGAACCACGTGCTGATATATTTACCACCACTTCCACACACACACGGCATCTACCAGAAAGTTTCTTTAAACATCTCGCCCCTCATGGCCGATAATGTCATCTTTCTGTGGGAAAGAATTTGCCTGCCGCCCAGCTGACTTCTGACATGGCAAAGAGCACAAGGCCCTTCCTGAGTAAATGGAGAAGAGCCAGTCTACAGTTCAGAGCTTCTTTTCAAAACTCTTCCCATCCAGTCAGACCACCTTTCTCTGAAACCGTCAGACGAAGCTGCTCCACGGCCCGTTCGTTTTTATCTAATCCCATAATTCAACTTTAAACACGGGCTTTAGGAGGCTAATGAAAATAAATGCAGCTGTTAGCAGACGAGAACACAAATCACCCTCCACACGTCGCTGCTAAACGAAAAGATCTCAGTTTCTTCTCATGCATTTCTGTGATTTAATTACCTGTTGCTAATCTACTGTAGCAGTTTTAATCCACTTTATAATCTGTCAATGTCAACTGAAATGCACGGCTACGTTCGACTTTATTCTCTTTGGTATTTCTTGTTGTTTTAAAGTGTGTGGGATTAACCTCATCGTACACAACAAGAAATAATCCCTTTGTTCAGATATTTCGCTTGATAATATGCTTGAACACACATGGTAGCGTGCAAAACATACAGCCAAATCCTCTTCCATCATCTTATTAAAATTCGTCACAGAGTACAGCGGTTTATGTACAACACGAACAAAACTGCTTAAGTAGGGAAAGGAGCACTTGAATAAAAGTTAAACATATGATTTCATAGTTTTGATAACAGGGTGTGAATCCTGTGTTAACAGAATAAACAGAACTTTCCCGTTTCATGCTGACAGAACCCAAGACATTGTGAGGAATGGCATGATGTTTTTAAGTCTTTCAGAGCAAAACATGAAAACAGTCCCTGCTGGACTTCACTTACTTACTTTCTGTGTCCCAGCTGTTTAAATTGGGGTAAGGAGACGGCTTCATAGCTGAAGATACTGAAAAAAATGAGGTTTTATCAGCATATCAAACACAAATAAAGGAGCTTTAAAAGCCATTTATTATACAGTAAATCAGTGTGAGAGATTTTTAGGACAGTTGATGAGAAACACTAATGTTTCAATCACTAATGTTTCATACTGTACCACATGCCATTTTTTATTTTTGTGTATTTTTATTAAATCCAAAAAACAAGCCTACCAAATATTTATTTTGCAAAGAAAACAATGTTTAATGAAATAAATCAACTTTTTGGAAACATGTTGCTTTTGGAAACAAATATGTTGATGAATTTTGCATCAAACACTTGTGAGTCTGAACTACTGCCCCGACGAGGCAGCGGAAAAATGTTGTTGACCCCGAGTTAGTCACTATAATTCTACTGTGAAAGATTTAATGTGTGCAGATAGGAAAGGCCACTCAGTGTCTTACCCTCTGGCCTGGGTGTGTAAAAGGAGGCAGCTATCTGTGTGGGGGGGCTTCGGTCTGGCTGGTGATCAATTCATCTGTGAAAACAGAAACACCCAAATATATATCAACAAGCTTGTCTCTCATCCAGTGAGCTGGAGGAACAGAGACTGGCACAAAAACCATTACAAAATTAACTGGTTCAAGTAACTGAAAGAACAATGAAATAGTTTCCTCTGAACATTTGTCCCAAAGATCAAAAT
>JAZGTK010003711.1:0-15470 GCA_036877625.1 Ambastaia sidthimunki
ATGTTAATACAACGTCTAAAAACTGGACGTTTAGAACATTCCTATAACTTTTAAAATTAAATTTTTAACATTCTTGTTACTTAATGGAAACATTATGCTTTCTTGTAAGCTTTCTTACAACCTAAAGTTGAGGTGAGAGAGACAGAGATGGAGGGAGATTTCATCATTTCAACCTCACGTGTGTGTCGGTGTGTGTTTGTGTGGTTTACTGATACTTCTGATGCTGATGTGGTGGAATGCGGGGGCTCCCTTTAGAAATAATCAATTTCTAAAGGCAATTTGTGCATCTGTGGGGACGTAAGTGTGTAGTGCGCCTACACAAGACTTAAAAGAGCACGCTTTCTCACAAGAGTCAGACCTGTTTTCTTCGAAGGTACACTCACTGTCATATTCAGCATCACTCCGTGTCTGTCACACTTCTGACTCTGTTTCTCCCCTCTGCAGCTTTTCCAGCACATGGGGGTGGGGGGCATCACTGGCTCATTAGATCGAGTAGGTATGCTGTCAGATTTCGTGCGTGGTTTGCTCCTGACGGCCGTGGCGACTGCTGCTGTCTCCTCGCATCTCACCCGAGCACATCTTCTCTCTGAAGGAGGAGAGCTTTTTCCTTCATCTTCCAGCCTCTGCCGTTACAAGAGCCAATCAGATCTCACACAAGTGGTAATAATGCAGTGAAAGCCCTAAAAGACATAGAAGTGCAGGAAACCGACGCAGGCAGAAAAAAAGATTGTTTGTGGTGCGTGTCGTGTGAACTGCGGTAACTACAGGAGCAAAGAACTGGAAAGTGACAGAATTAAAAGATTTCTCTTAGGAGGACGAATCGCATGTTCCCACAATCCCTTGTGTGTTCCCACCCCCCAATCACTTAGCCAGTCATATAAGACACAAACGTGAAATATTTACGATCTCTCCCCTTTCATTGCCTCAGTCTTTTATAATAACTAATCACATTGTGATGAGCAGAAGAGTTTGACTGCCTAATCAAATTTTCTGTCCCCGTTTTCCACGCTCCGTGGTTTGTAGTGTTTCGATGATCAACGCAGGAGACCGTGTTGAAAAAATATTCCATGTTTTTTTTAATCAGTCTTCCACATCAAGTTTAAATTGGGAATTTCTTGTACGCTGTTGCTGTCAGGCGAAAACGTGCTACTGCCACCAGTGTCCTTGGCAACGATCCCTCGCTGTCCCCAGTGTGGTTATGTAATCATGTTTCTAGGAAGGGGCATGAGTGCCAAGTGAAGTTGGAATGCTGTCAGATTTCTGGCAGGGCCCCTGGTCGCGTGGTTCAGTCCCGGGCTGCCAAAGCAGTGTGGAGTGATCAGTGAGACCATCATGTGTGTTTGTGAATGTTGAGGTCCGTATGTGTTTGGTGAAAATGCCACTGCAAGCCACACGAGACAATAGAGTGTTTTTGTGCTGTGTTTGGAAAAGAGAAGGCTGTCTGTCTGTCTATCTGAGAACATCTAGTTTAGAAGGAGAAAGTCATTTTGGACCCCTGACCAGTTGGGACCCTTGTGGGTTTATGTCACACCGCAGGCTGAAGAGTGGTTAAAATATTGAGGGGGAGTTGTCAGCCCTCCTGCTGTTTTGTAGGACCTAAAAAAGCTCCTCGCAGGCAGTAAACATCAAAGTTTAACATCACCAGCATCTGCTGTGGGGGGTTCATAGATTTTAGACCCTTTTTAAGACGTCACTGCCCAGGTTCTTGACTGAACGTAAGATGTTTTGTTGCAGTTGATTTTAAATACAAGCCTTTAGTGTTAAGCGTGAAGATAATTTATGTTTTAATTTGTTGCATGATTTGGCCTCACTTTCAGCTTTTCTTCATGAGAGTTTCACAGCAGCTGTGTGCTTTGAACTTCATGAAAGATGCTTGGATTTAAATGCCAGAAAACATTTGTTTTTAAACTTTGTTTAATTTAACAGTCGCACCTCTGATTCCCAAAAGACCTTCTTGCATCGATCTGCAGAAACTTTCAACCAGAGGTCTTGCATTATATTTACGTTTATGCACTTAGCAGACAATTGTATCCACAGCTGTGCAGTCCCTGAGAAGCGACCCCATAACCTCTGTGTTGCGAACACTGCTCTATCTAATAAACTGCAGGAATAGTTGCACTTGTCAGACAGTTGTGATGTTGTTTTGCTGAACTGCACAGTTTACTTTGTTATCTAGGCAAATGCTCTCTTTTAAATTCTACATGCTTTCTTCACCCTGGCAGGAGATAAAACAGCAAAACCTTGGACATGATCTTCAGACTCATCCCTCTTAATTTCACAAACCAGAGATCCGGCAAAAAAGTTGCTGAATGTCAAGATTTCCTAGATCCATTTATGCACGTTTACACAGACGGGATTTGATCACTTTGCTTTAATGAAATCCACCACTTCCCCCCTTAAACCAGCGATAAGAATGCAAAGCTCTGCTGTGAAATCATCTGGTTGGGAATTGAGGGCTGAGGCACACAGTCTGAATTTCATGAACCCAAATTCTGATCTGATCAAAGATTGACTGCCTGGAGCATTTTACATCCTTCAAAGTCTTTTTCTGTACATCAGGCGAAATAAAAATCCAACAGTCTTCATATTAAGAGCAAAATCAGTTCTGTGGAACATACATGCAGTATAAAATCACAGCAGAGATATAATCTCAGATCTGATCTTCTCATCATGTCCTTGTTTACAGTTACATAATCTGAGATCTTTGCTTTGCGTTAGTCCGTGACTTCTGATTTACATTGAGGAAATCAAATGCTGACATTTTGCACAGGATGACGTAATAGTTTTTGTCTAGAAGGGATGCCGTGCTCATGGTGGGTTTTCTGGGCTGCGCAGATGCCAGTGTGATTTTTATTCTTCTGTTTGTGTCGGCAGTACGAGATGAACCACATGCAGTATTCACACAGTTCTACATGTAGTTTCAGCCTCTTGTATCTGTCATACTTTCTTCCTCGTCGGTGGTTTTCTTGCTTTAATAATTCAAGAGCTGCTTGTTTATTGCATATGCTGCGTGACTTTCCAGAATACTCGATTTGCGGTCTAATAGTTTGGTTTAGTGACTGTTAAACTGTTTAGTTGCTGTTCAGTGCAATGGAATTTCTACATAGCTTAAGACACGTTTTATGTGTCTTATCATACAAAACCATTCTTTTATTTTAACTATTTGGTAAAAATGTTTATGGATGTTTGTTGAAAGGGACAGGACAGTTCAGAGGACATTTATTTCATATGCTGTTTTAACACCTCATATATTCATGTAGTACAGACATCAGAGGTGGTTAAGAACACACACATTTTAAGGGAGGTGGGACCCAAAAGCAAGTTGCTGAGCCATGGCTCAAGGGCACAATTGTGCTTGTCAGTTTGTTCCAGTGAGAGCACATGCTTCAAGAGACCAGTAAAGATCAGCCTCAGGTCCTCCGTTCTGGCCCCTGTCCAGTTTTCTTCATTTCCAGATCTCATGTCCCCAAAAGACTCGACCACTGTCACAGTCTGGAAGCTGTGAAAAATGCCTCACAAAACACGTCACCACACTCACATGCATATCGCAAACGTTGCAGCACTTCTATAATGCGATTTTCATATTTTAACTGGGGTGAAATGACCTCCAAAGGAACAGAAAAGTTTGGGTTGATGAAACTCTTCCACCCGCTGCAAATTTCAATAGATGTGTAAAAAATGCTCTTTGTGTCAGTCCTGGTCTCCTGTGTTTGAACTTGAAACATCAGACCTCAGAATTCACACTGATGAAAACAAAACGTTCTGCTGGTTTCAGCCACAGCTCAACAAAAACTTCAGATGAAAGAGATCACGTTGCTTCTTACTTTTTGGTCAAGACTTTGTTTAGTGTAAAATGATCCCCTTGAATCAGAAAGTGGCTTCTGAGCAGTTTAAGTAGACATGTCTTCATGTAAAGTTCAGAAACTACAATCTCTGTGTTCTCAGAGTCATTTATCAGATTGTTTTTGTAAGTGTTATCCAGCTTAAGACAGTGATGAATGTCCGAAACTAATGTGGAGAATTTAGGAAATTGCTAGAAAGTTTTGCTAATGTTTTGCTAATCTTATACTTGGTGAGGTTACAAGTGACTGGAGACACATAATTTTGTTTTATCATGCAAATGATTGTATAATGGAGAACACCTGTCTGTGGTGACACTGGAGTTTGGTTATATATAAACAAATTTATATTCATTCATCTTGACATCTATGTGGACATTAGGTATATATATACATACATATACATTAAAACACGTTATACACACACACACATATGTATGTATGTATGTATGTATTTTACTTAGGTATAAAAAGATATATATGAGGTCTGAAATGAATGAAATGAATTCAGTGAATCATTGAACGGTTGTGTCCACAGCATGATTTGGTATTCATGTGAAGTTTCTTCATTTTCTGAGTTCATTATTTTTCTCTTTTGGTTCTTAATCATGTGTTGCAGTGGGGTCTCCATGTGCTATCAGATCTAATCAATTATGATTAAGAGAGAAGATGTTGCCCTAATGAGCAGATCAATTTGGCTGAGTGAGATCTTCCACAAGGTCGTGCTCCTCCATCAGTCATTAGACTTCTTGGACTGTGGAACTCCATGTGAATCATAAGACACGCCTGAAAAAAAGTTCATTTCCAGCTAATTACGCACAGATCACCTTTCAAACTGAGAAGTTTTACTTTGAGCAAGAACATTCTGAGTTATGTTTGACTAGTTTGACCCACTTGAAGCTGTTGCAAACAAGTATGAGATAAGCAAAAGATAAGACTTGGCCCTCTTGTTGTGTTTGATATCTGGTGTGCCACATGAAATGACAAACAGCCTTTTTTATTCAGTGAACACTGGAAACATCTTCTTTTCACTTGACATGTTGTTTATTATTCGTGAAACTGGAGGTCTGTGTGCTGATGTGGTTGTTTTGTCATTCACACTGTGCTGTGGCTGGAGTTCAGCACCATGGACAGCGACACACTCATCAGCTACATGCTACAGTTAATGCCTGAAGACTCGGGCAGCTGTCTGGAAAAAACAAGCAGGATTTACACGGATGAGTCACTCAGAAAGGACTGCATGACTTTCCACTGGTTATTTAGCTTTATACTTTGTAGCTATTATCGACTCAGTTCAATTTTTTATTAATTTCTGTGATTAAGATTGAATCATATTATTGATTTATTCTTTTGTGATGAAAAGCTGAAATAGCTCTTTGTATGAGGCTATGCAACACATGTTGATGTTCTTATAGTTTATTGATTTGTGTGGTCGTCCATTCCAAAGACTTCCTTTATCATTCAGACTTCCTGCTTGTGGCCAGATGAACTGTATGGACACAATGAAGAATTCTCTTCATTTTGATTGAACCTTGAGGGTTGAGATGTATGATTGTTGCGTTTTGAAAATGTTGAGATCCATTTTTGATACATTGTTGATTCATTGTTCTCAACAGAACCAAAGTTGAGAACGTCAAGATCCATCCAAGGATGTTAAAGAAAGGCTGTCTGTCCTGTGGACATCGTGAACCAGGAATGTTTGTGTCATTTTCCAATGTCTTCCTTCTTTTCAGAGCATATAAGGTTTGACAGGTGACCAGGACATGCATGTATTATTTCATACTGTAACCCAAGGGTAACTTTCTCCAGTGCTTCTGTTATGAGTTCTGGACATGGAATAAGAACTTTGCACTCTGGTCTTTCTCCAGCACATGTTTCTGCCCAGCTGTCCTGATTTCCTTCACACCATAAATACTTAAATGTTCTTGTCCTCAAAGGAGACGAAAAAGCAACGACAGTTTCTCTCAATCTCATTGAATGTCATTTAAAGTCAATTGATTACAATCGTATTGAATGTGAATTGTGTGTGAATGGGTGTAATTTAAACTGTATTCTGTAGATACACTTGATTCATGTCACATTCAGTAATTCACATCATATACAACTGGATTACACTAACCCTGTCTCTCTCTCTCTCTCTCTCTCTCTCAAACACACATTACTCATTTGTTCTTTATAGTCAACATTTAGTTTTTAGTTGCTATTTTTTAAAACGTATGAATGTGACATGATGAATGAAAGAGTCGGAATATTGATGTTCTGTACCTTTAAATATAATGTAACAGCAAAAACATTATTGTTCACCTTTGTTTTATTATAGCTCCTTCTTTATTTCCCCGCTGGGCAACATTTATTCAGCGTTACCAGAACTCACATGATTATCTCATGAGAATATAAAAATATATTAATTATGCAGAGATGCATTATTTAAACCAAATTCTACATCTGGGTACAAACAAAGGTGTTATTAATAACTATATCTTTGTAAGAGGATTATGCAGAGAACCATGCATAAAGATCACAAATGAATTCACTTTTTGGTATTTTAAAAATGCTTCATATATTACTTGAAGGTTTGCTCACGTACATTCACACAAAACACGCGTTTATCACAGACGAGTCCCACATAGTAAATTATTTCACAACACATTCAGCACAACGGCGCTGTGACCTTGAGTTCTGTACGCTACATCTCAGCTTGAGTTATAGGGGCTGGAGTTTAAAAGTCTGGAGAAAAGAGAGAAAGAAGAAGAAATGCTGGGCGAGCGAAGGTCAGGGTAACAGTGTTTATCATTTCCCTGAGTAAGAAAAGAGAATAGCTGAAAAGATAACTGGAAACTCAGTGTCATTTCAACATGCCAAGCTAAAAAAGTGTTTTTTTCTTTCAAATCATATTAAAGGCCACGGCGAAAACAGAGAAACAAACTGGGTAATAATCTCTCCAATATCACACAGAAAAAGTGCCAGGAATGTATTTTTCGGCATTTGAGGGGAAACGGGGCTGTTTTCTGTCCTGCTGGGAGTTTTAAGTAAAAGCATGTTTGTACGTGTCAGAAAAATTGAAATGATGGCATATGAAATGTTTTGCATCACTTTCATCTGGGAAATCAGATTAATGGGGTCTGTACGTTTATGATCCTCACGTTTCATCACGGTCTCGGTTTGGGAGGGACGGAGGGTCGAGGTCTGAATGCTGAAACGATTTGAGGATGAAACCTGTTCACCCCTGTGATACAATTTAGAGTTTTTGTTTCATAGGCAAAATAAAAATAAAGGATCATTAGGATGTTTTTTATCATGACATTATTTTTCAGATAATTTAGCACATTTTCTCATCACTGTGTTGCAAATCTTAATATTATAGTGTGAAAGAATATAATTTAGAAAGCCTTTATGTCATGCAGCTTTAAAAACTCTCATGCAGCTTTAAAAAAATATTGCAAAATATGTAAAATGACTGTATATATTAATATATAATTTTCTGTACTGTACAGTAATAAGAATAATGAGAAGTGTGTGTGTCTGTGTGTGTGTGTGCTTTACTGTTACACGTACTTTATATTCGTGATTGTACCGTAAAACCACATCGTGAAAACATCAGCCAGCCTCATTTTACCAGCATCCACAGCAATCATATCTGAATGCAGATATTTAAGAGCAGAAATGACAGATGGAGGAAATGTGAACTCATGCTAATGGCATTATTCTGTCGACTGTTCTACACAGAGTTCTGTTGACTGTTTAATGTGAGGACATGATCACAGATCTTTGAGGCAGAGCGTGTGTGATGGGAATGTGAGAGGGCAGAGGTTTAAAGAGGATTGTTTCACAGAGACGTGATTTACTCTGTCACAGTGTAATTAAAGCTTTCCAGTCCCTGGAGATCCTGCGTTTGAAGTGGAAGTGATTCCGCTGTCTTTCCCTGTCTGTCAGCCGCTTCCTCCTTCTTGTCAAATATGTTTTTTTCACACTGTTTCACCGATTTACAAGATTATTTGCAGGGCCACAACAGGACAAAATAAAAGAAAATAAGAGATGTATAACACGCTCAGCTTATACCACAACATGAGCACATACCAGAAGTCAGAGGATGCATAAGTGTTAAAGTTTAAAAATGTAAAAGAATAGAGATTAATTTTTTTAGATTAATTTTAGTTTTTAAAAGTGCAGTAAGTGATTTCTGAGCAAAAATTGAAATCAACACCCAAACCAACAAAAAATCACTTACTAAACTCTTAAGTTATTAATACTCTTCTATTATTTTAGTAACTTTAAACCATTAATAATTAATGATCTCTTCTATCACACAGGCAACGTGTTTGTGGTCAGTTTGGCTTTCGCTGATCTCGTGGTGGCTTTCTACCCGTATCCTCTGGTCCTGTACGCCATCTTCCACGACGGCTGGTCTCTGGGAGACACCCAGTGCAAGATCAGTGGTTTTCTGATGGGCCTGAGCGTGATCGGCTCCGTCTTCAACATCACCGGCATCGCCATCAACCGCTACTGCTACATCTGTCACAGCTTCTCCTACGGCCGTCTCTACAGCTTCCGGAACACTCTCCTGCTGGTGGGCCTCATCTGGACCCTCACCGTCCTGGCCATCCTTCCCAACTTCTTCGTGGGTTCTTTGAGTTACGATCCACGCGTTTACTCCTGCACCTTCACCCAGACGGTCAGCAGTTCCTACACTGTGGTCGTGGTGGTCGTCCACTTCCTGGTTCCCATCGCCGTGGTGACCTTTTGCTACCTGAGGATTTTTATACTGGTTATACAGGTGAGGCGGAAAGTGAAGAGCGAGGAACGGTCCAGGCTGAGGCCCAGCGACCTGCGCAACTTCATCACCATGTTTGTGGTGTTCGTTTTGTTTGCGATATGCTGGGCTCCGCTGAATCTGATTGGTCTGGTGGTGGCCATTGACCCTGAGGTCATGGCTCCGCGTGTTCCTGAGTGGCTGTTTGTGGTGAGCTATTTCATGGCCTATTTTAACAGTTGCCTTAACGCCATCATTTACGGACTTCTGAACAGAAACTTTCGCAACGAGTACAAACGAATTGTGATGTCAGTTTGGATTCCTCGAAGATTCGTGACAGAGACCTCCAGGGCAGCCACAGATGGATTGAAGAGCAAACCATCACCTGCCATTAATAACAATGACTGATCCTTGTCAGCCAGTTGCTGTCTGTGATACAGCAAGGAATTATGGGAAATGTTGAAATTATGGGAATGAAGGAAGCAAATTTGTATGCTTTAAAATGAACTTTAATAAAAACTTTTGACACTTGACTTTTGTACTGCTAAAAAATCATGACACACAACTCAGGGTGTTTGTTTTATTTATGCTGTTGTGATCCATTTCAAAACATAATTAGTATTAACAAACGTTTAACATTTGTATTGAAAATCAAACCTTTTACATCCATATATGTTGAACTCTTTCTGATGGCTAGTATTTAAAGAACTTTTTTGTACATTTTTGTGGACGTCTGTTGTGTATATATATTGTATGTTGTATAAATCAGTATGAATTGCATCTTTTCATCATTACCAATTCAGAAATTCTGCCTTCAACCTTCACATGAAATATGAAAATGTCTCATATATATGTTAATATTTCTTTAAGGTGCCAAATATAATCACACATCTGAAACGCTGAACAGACGTGTTTGGTACAGTATATACCAAATCAGTCTGAACCCAGTGCAGTATGAGAGCAAAAGTCAAGAGATGAGATGAGTTCTAATGAGCAAAGATCTTCCTCAGATGAAGAACATCAAGATCAAGTACAACTTCAAAAAAATCCCGTCATGTGGTTTCTGCTAAGATAAATTCAGAGTTTTGAAAGTGAGTGTGGACTGCATGCACTCATCGATTTCAATCTGCATCCCCTTTTATCTTTCAACCATTTAATGTCAGTCGTGACTTTGGGGTGTTACTTTCCTGGCAACGAAACAGGGTTTCAGAGTCATAGATTTCTTTGTTCTGTGAACAAAGTGCAGCAGGTGTTTAGATTATGAAGGTTACTGCCAAGGGGACGTATTAGTGTTAGTTATTATCACAACCTGATTTGAATGTATTATTCTTATCTGTGCTTGTTTTTGTTGATTTGATAGCGTTCAGTTTAATCTGTTTGGCATGCTGAGTTCCACACAGTGACGCTGGACTGTGTGAGATCGCTGTACTGTCTTCATTGACCTCAATAAAAAACAAAAAAACGGATGAAAGGCGATTTTATTGGCGATTCGGGCGGTATGAATGAGCCGCGGAGGGATTAGACGGAGAGATTGGGATGAGCGGCCACATCTGCACGGGGAATTATGGGGGATGTGTGGCTGGAGTCCCAGCAGATGATGTGAAGTGAAGTGGATCAAAACACAAATACTTGGCCAAGCTGAGAGGGATCTTGTAATCAATTTGGTGTGTGTGTTATGCAGAAAGAGAGAATTATGGGGAAGGCAGAGAGACAGACAGAAACGCATCACAGCTAAGAGAACGTTCTTAATGTTCAGCTCATTTAATATTCAGTTTGAGGATGTCAATTAACATTTTTTGAAGGTTAAGAACCTCACTGACCAGCTAAAATTTCCATTTTAAGAGTTTTAGGCCTCATTTTGTAACCAATTTGTGGAAAGTGCCAAGAGGAAATTAAAGTCCAATATCCAAACACCAGCTTTATCTCCAGAACACTGTTCCACTAATACAAATGTTCATAAAGTAAATACGCTAACAAGTAATTATTTTTAACTTAAACAGTGTGACGAGAGAGAAATAAGACTTTTCAGCAGCACATGAAAATACCCGCTGGGTAGATCTTAAAGTCTTAATTTACCTCTTCCATTCATCTCTCAGAGAACACACACACACACACACACACACACACTTACAGCCCTGCCCACACAAAAACTTTATTTAAAAACATTTATGCACACACCACATTCACAACAGACACTTCACATTCCAACACACGCATTGACTTGCTTTAAAAACATTTTTACACAAGTATTTACATTTAAAATCTCATTTTATAATAATCATCACATTTTTATTATAATTACATTTTAGTGCAGAATCGCAATCAGATTCAGTGAGAATCTTATAAAGTTTATTGGTTAACTGTAACACATGATATTATGTGCTGATGTGTATGAATAAAAAAGTCTGTTGGTCACCTCAGGGCAACACAATGCAGTACAGGGTTAAACAAACACAAACAGACATGTTCTGCCCCACACAGCTCACGAGAGGGGGGTTGTGATTGTGACAGAGCTCAGTTTCATTCTCTCTCTCTCTCTCTCTCTCTCTCTCTCCCTTACATATCACATTTTATGAGTCTGTTTTCCCAAATCAAAGAGAACTTCACTGGGCTTGTGAAAATGTTGCTGTGAAATTTGGTCGCCAACCCGCAGACAGAGAACTGTCCTTCAGTCTCTCACTGATCCTCTTTGGGTGCGGACGAGCGATGATGCCTCATGAAAATGTCACATGCATGCATGAATAAGCAAAAACTCAAGCACACACACATTGCCGTGGGATTCTGGCCCACCACCATCAGTTGATCTGAATCATGTGTGACATTGTAAAAGCTTGCACCTCTGCTGTTATACAAATACATTTGGAAGGAAAAAACACCCTAATGACCACAGATGCATAATTTGTGGCATAAAGGCGCAGACGCAGACGCAGACGCAGTCGCGCGCAAAGCTTCTGTTTATCCATAATGAGAACATGTAAGTCTTGTGGTGTTTATCAGGGGGATTTAATGTAATTTTAATTCATCTGATATTCTGGTGTGTGTTGGAATTACGGGTACACTGGCTTAGTGGTAAAACATCTGGTCTGCTAACCAAAAGGTCATAGATTTAAACCCCATAAGGTATAATCCATTATCAATCCATTGTGTATCCATACTGTGGCTTAGTGGTAAAACTGGTCTGCTAACCAAAGGTTTGTAGGTTTAAACTCCATAGGGTGTATGCCACATTGTGTGCCGGATGTGTAAGTCTAATGAAGCCAAACTGAAATTTTCCGCAGCTCAAATTTTAAATCATTATTTTAAATCATTATTATAAATTTACTGTTGTGAATTAGGGTTTATTTTTAACTTACGGATTGCAGCTTTAAATAAATTTTCACCCTTTTTTATGCTCTGATTTCTCTGCATCTTGTTTATTGCACGAGAATAAATGAAACACTTTTAGCGTCCGCTGCATGTGTGTGTGCGCACAACACAAAAATAAAACCATGTCCTCACTGAGACCTACAGGAATCGTAAAACCTCGCTTCCTCGAGTGACCTAAATCACTTTAAAACTGCCTGAAAGTGAAACACATTCAAAAAGAGACACCATCTGTACCATTATGAAAAAATAACCACCCACTGGTTCTGAACTCAGCCGGGTTCCTCTGCTGTGGAGAAGCTGCCTTTAATGACAGAACATCAGATCTTCTGAAGAGTAAATGACTGTGTATCAGTGCCAACTGTCCACTCAGCCAGCTGATGATGACCTTGGATTATAATTGTTGTTCTTTTTGTTTGAGTAATTGCACTCAGAGAAGGATGGAGTGAAGGGGGACTTCTGGAGACCCAAACCATAAATCAGTTACAATCAAGATGTGAGAATTAAAGGGGTGTGAGAGACAGAGAGAATGAGAAACAGAAAGAGATAAATGTGCATTAATGAGAACACACATTTGCATAAACACACACACACATGTCATTTGTAAACCACATGCTTTATTTGGATACACAAAACCCACATTTCCAGCTAACAATTTAAGGTTAAAGGTTAATATATCCAAAACGTTAAAAAATGTTATTTTCAAAACTACAGATATTTGTTTTTCTGAAATAAAACATCTTAGTGCGCCTGCGCGGTGCAATCGGCCCGTCTCGAACCCGGGACAGGCCGCATGATAAACTGCATCCGTGTCACTTTCTCACTTTCACGCAACGAGAAAGCGACAAATCATCAGGAGACGCGGAGACCTTGGAGACGAAAGCGACCCGCTTCTTTAAATCTGAGATTAAGTGTCGGACGGGAATTGAAACTGGAGAGATGATGGTCTGTTCTTCATCCTCATACCTGAACGCATGTAATCTGCTGTCACTTTAATGACAGAGTGCGCGATTGTGTTCATCTGTCACATTAACACCCGTCATCTGTCATCTGAGAGTTTGACACTGTGTTGCTGAAGTGAGTTCGCTGAACAAGCGCATTGCGTCTTTGCGCATTAATTCTGCGCGTTTTTGCAGTAACATGAATGATCACCGACAGTTCGCTT
This sequence comes from Ambastaia sidthimunki, assembly GCA_036877625.1. NCBI lineage: Eukaryota > Metazoa > Chordata > Actinopteri > Cypriniformes > Botiidae > Ambastaia > Ambastaia sidthimunki. The sequence continues at coordinate 13,118 of JAZGTK010003711.1, forward strand.
TGTTTTCTTTGATGCAAAGCTTCATAAATGAATGGATGAAAGATAGATAGATAGATAGATAGATAGATAGATAGATAGATAGATGACATATAATGTATGTCATAATGTATGTAACTGTTTATGCACGTGTTTATTATCCTCACAATTCCATCTAATGTGAAACGGATGCATTCGTGCTGCAACATCTTTTGTTACGATCAAAATCATTTATTAGAAGTGTAGCTGTTTTGTTGGGTAAATTTGTATGCAAATGTGTCTTCACAAAGTGTCTTGTGACGCATATCCATCCGTTTAAAATATGCAATGACTGTATTTGCAAATGGAAAAATAATTGTGAGAATATATTAGAGAAGAGTTCTTCAAACATTTGTACAGTCTAATGGAGAAAAGCAGATTTTACAGAAACTAAAGGCCAAGGTTTTCACCTCACTCCAGTCCTTTCAGATTCAGACTCAAAATAAAACGTGAGTTAGTCTCAGAGGTTCTGTGATAAAGTGGGCAAGTTCAGTTCATGCAAAGTTACAACATTTTCATGGTATTTATCTTTTCTGCTGTTATTCACTTTAATTTTCATTCTCATCTGGGTCCATGCATGTCTGATTAGAAACATTATGTTTAAATATATATGCATTGAGGTCTCTTAAATTTGACAAGGTTGCCCAAGGTTGTAAGTCATGTACTCTTTGGTCCCGGTCCAGATGGTGATTTGAGGGAGTTCTGTTATCATCTGTCTAGCTGAAAGTCATGAGGTCCGTTTACACACCAATAAAGCTCATGTTTTGATCCCATTCTGGACTGATGTCCTGCGAACAAAGAGCCATTTACCCACACATGCAATGCATTAAAAGACAATGAGTTTTCATAGCCGTGCACAGACAGACACAAACAAGTTCTGACAGACTCGTTTTATAAATACTCAGTGATGTTTCCACACTGAACCATTCTGTCAGACCCGTGTTTGTCTGTGTGTGTCCTTTTGTCAAGGAATGACAAATAAACTGTGGTGAGAGAAACAAACAACCATAGCTAACAGGGAACGTTTACAGAATTCATTTAATGTTCTCTAATAATTCTCTCAAGGTTATTTGCAGGTTACTTGCAGTAACATTAACAGAACATTTTAATGTCATTATATCATATATTAAAAATGTTGTTCTTAAGTTGTTAGTGTAACGTGAAATGCGTAGACACTACAGGCATTAAAGATTTTAAATGAATTTAACAACTTTAATTTACTTTAGTATTTGCAAAATATATCCAACAACACCTGACAAATTGCCAAACAAACAAACCAACCAAGTAAATAAAAAAAATGAATGAAAAAGTTATATCATAAAAAGAAAAGTTAAATGATAAAGAAATGTTTTGAATAAACAGTCGTTGGTGAATGAATGACTCTTTTGAATCAATTCATTCAGTGAATCTGTCAAATGAATGAATCAAACGAACCGATTCACTTCGAATCACTCGCGCACACGCTGAATAGTTTGAAACAGTTTGAAAGCGGGACACCGAACAAAATAAAGACAAAAAACTGGATTAATTGAATATTTATCTACCATCGGATAAAAACTTGCATCCTGTCGTCTGTCAGATGAAGATGTTCGGATAAGATGAACGCGGCCAGAATAATTTCTGGTAAAAACATTTTCTAACTATCAAACTGAAAAGAAGCAGCTCATATATATGATGTCCTGTTGACAGTATTATATCATTGACCTGTTTGCACTTTTGATGCGTTTGCGTTTCTGTTAAACGTGTTACATAAGAATTAAGGTTGACATTTTAATATTTATCAAACATAAGAAGAATCTTAAATGTTGGGTTTGCTTGTAGTGTAACTGTTTACTCTTTGTTGTTTGTGTAGTAGTTGGGTAGTTAGTTATATGTCATCTAGCAAAACACTGTCAGAAATATTGAAACAATATCTTTTTTTGGTTTTGAAAATGTTTGTTCAGTTTGTGCCATTTAAAAAAGCCTTCAACAATTTTCACCAATTTCGCTTGCAGCTCTGTTCACCTGAACCGTCTCAGTCTGAAACTGAATTCACACTGAAATCTGTAGAAGTGGATTATGAGTTCAGATCTAATGAGATTATCACATCAGTTATTTCACCTCCAGACTGCAGATCTGTAACTTATCCTGCTTTAAAATGAAATAATAACTGTAATTCAAGTCCAACACAGTTATATTCAAACTATAATTTAACTTGTCAGTCAAAAATAGGTTTCCATGCTCTCTCTCTCTATCTCTCTCTCTCTGTCTCTCTCTGTCTCTCTCTGTCTCTCTCTCTGTCTCTCTCTCTCTCTCTCTCTCTCTCTCTCTCTCTCTCTCTCTCTCTCTCTCTCTCTCT
>JAZGTK010003711.1:15520-26562 GCA_036877625.1 Ambastaia sidthimunki
CTCTCTCTCTCTCTCTCTCTCTCTCTCTCTCTCTCTCTCTCTCTCTCTCTCTCTCTCTCTCTCTCTCTCTCTCTCTCTCTCTCTCTCTCTCTCTCTCTCATATACATTATGTATTCTGCATGTCAGAATCATTGCTGAACACAGACACACTGCGCTAATCGTGTGTAATTCAGGAATATTTGAGAGGTTTAACTTGATACTCTTGTACTTCTGTTTGGTCTGTATGAAGGACGATTTCTGCTAAAAGTTTCATTTATCTCAGTGGCAGTTGTTTGTGGCTCTTTTAGAACGATTTCAGTTCTGTCTTTGCTCAGGAACCTGTATTTTGAGTGAAGGTTTTGTAAACTATATATGTAAAAGGTCTATAATGGGTAGAATGTATACAGTCTATATACTGTCTGTCCTGAACTCTGGCCTGTATATATGTGTCATATGTCATTAGTTTGATATGTGTTTGTGTTTGTGTGTGTGTGTGTTTGTGGGTGTGTGTTTGTGTGTGTTTGTGTGTGTGTCTACTAGTATACACTACTTTATAGGGAACAGAGTCCATGCATGTAATACCAGTGCATTTCGACCTTGTACAATCTCAGAAATGATACAGAAAGATGTGTTTTGAAAATCGAAGCTAGCAGAAAGTCTTCTGTGAGGTTAGGTTTAGGGGTAGTTTAGGGGTAGTTAGGGTAGTTAGTGTTGAGGAATAGAATGTACAGTTTGTACTGTATAAAAACCATTACGTTTATGGAGTGTCCTTTTAAAACCCGAAAACCTAACACACGTGTATGTGTGAGTTTACTCATGTACATTGGTCCGTACATATCACTGGTCTCATTTTTGCTTGAAACCAGCTTATCTTTCATGTGACACATTACCCATAATGCACCTCAGACGGTCACCCTCTTTTCCATTCAGCTACTTGCACAGAGACGAGGAAAGTCTGTAAATTAATTAAAGTCTTGTTGGGGAGATAGAGGCGAGGGGAGCTCTACAAAACCTGCTCCATGCTGCTCCATAAATGAGTTTAAACATTAAAGACCAATTTGAGATTAGATCTGGTAGCTGACTTAGCAAGAGTCTAATCACAGCATATTAATGTGCAGTCTCTGAAGACATTAAACTCATTACTTACATCCACTGACAAACAGGCCCAGGCAGGACCTGACAGCCGCTGCCCAAATGCATAACGCAACCTTTACTGCACTCATCAGTGGTCAAGCGCATGCAGTATCGCATATCACAGTGTGCATGCGTGCGGAAGAAAGACGTGGATGAAAACAGAGAGATTGATGTATCTCTCATTATGTTTCTCATGCTGAGAATTCTCTCGAGTAGATCTTCAGATCTCGTCTGTCTGATACGCGGCACTGATCCTCAAACACCAGACAGAAGAGGTTTTGACATCCCAACATCTGTTAAATCTCAAAAGCCATCATTTTCAGTGTAGTGCATTGCACCTAAAACCTTTCCAAATTAAATAAAAACCGTCTACATAATTAACAAATATAGAAGTTTTAAGACTAGTTTAAGGCGACAAAAGCATCAGATCTTTGGCTTGTGAGACTAAGTAGATAGAAAAAGTAGAAAGAAATATGCTTTCTCCATCACCAGAGAAGTGTGTACTTGGTGAACAGTATTAGTATGTGAATTAGTATGCAAACAGTGTGTAGGGGAGAGAGAGCCTCTAGGGCTGTATCTCAAAGAGTACAAGCTATAATATCAAAGGCAACTTCAAAAGGCTTTAATCATATATGAAACTTAGTCATGTGCTGTTAGCTTTATTAGTTGGTTTAAATTATTCTACCCATTCTCATGCAGTTAACTTTCCCAGTGGTTAAAATTCCCACAGGTTTTGCTTTTTAATCATCGCTGATCCTGAACTGCTGGCTTTGCACATTCATATACATGTATAGAATATTTCCAAGTAGGTTTTATCTGAATTTTGCTGCCAAGTTCCTCCAGCCATCCAAATGCAGTTTGAGAAGATAAGTGTAAAAATGACACTAACTCTATTCCGATCACATCAGTGCAGTGAGAGGCCAAATACAGCCTTCAGTTTCATCTGTGTCTCTGAGCGCGTGCATTTATTAATATAATTACTTATTAATAATTATTAACACAAAACCTTCAGGATTAGATATATAGCACAGCAAACATTACAAAGTTCAGTTGCGTATCGAAGAGTAAGAGAAATAGAGGCATCAGTAAATGTCTGGATGCATCAACATTGTTAACTGTTATGATTTAAAGTTAATATATTAATAAATAAAATGTAATTATATTATTGTAGGTGTTGCATGAGTTTATTTTTTATTTTATTTTTATCCATTTTACTTGTTTTATTTATTGCAGGACTAATAACAGTGTAAAAATCCACTTTTTATCCTGAATGCTGCAGGAAGCCCTAATAAACAAAACGCAAATTAAAAGATATTTTAGAGGACATTGTTTTGCTACTAAGTGATTTATGCCTCTGTGTGAAAATTAATTCATTAACACCACTATCAAGAGACTGACTTTGGCCTTTCTAAACAGTCTCATTTAGTTTCATTTTAACTGACTAGAGTGCAAATAACAAGATTATCCGGAATTAATTGAAATTCAAATACACAAGTTTCAGTCTTTGAATTTGGCTGTTATTAGACAACATAATTAAGTTCCCTTCCTTTTAAAATACACTTTGCGTGCTTATGATTTCTTAAAACGCTGTCTCGGTACACAGCTCACTATGTTTTGGAACAAAGCATTAATGTTATTGAATGTTCTCCGTAACAAATTCATTGTGTGAGTTGTAAGCCAGAGTGGTGAGCGTGTGTTTCAGACATTCATTGATGTTACGTACCTTTCGCTGACAGGAACGACCTTGTCTTCAAAGCCATCCAGCAGCGATACTTGAGGGACATCAGCCGATCCGTCTACAGCTCAGAACCACAACCTTGCCAGCAGATAAAATGTCCCTCACCAAGTTTATAATTGGGTCCAAACTTTGGGGTTCAGAGCGCTCTTGCATTCCAAGGAAAAAAGATTAAAAGTGGTCAGCTGACCCCGCTAGCAATGTTATGCTGTAAAAAAGTTTCCCTAAGTTTCTATTAACAAAAATGTTAAAAATGTTATTTTGAAAGTTCTAGGAAGTTTTTTTTTCTTATAAAAGACACGCGGGAATACAGCGTTGCTCAGTGTAGTGTTCTTGAATTTTAATGTGGGTACAACATCATTTTTTGGAGTGTCTCCCACTCAGACATTTTGTGTGGTTAAATGAATGCACAAATGAAGATGTTTGTTTCGCATAGCTTAGATGTTCAATCTCCAGAGACATGCCGAACCAAAACATGGAAAAGTATAGGGAAAAAAAAGGAATCAGATCTGGATGTGGTGATACTCTGCTAATGGTTCCGTGATGTTTCCAGCTTTGTAATATCCTGAAAGATCTGGAAAAAAATCAATAGCAGAGACCAGATCCTGTAACACAGTGAGGAAAACTGTAGAAAGACGGATATAGTGCTAAAATGTGGCTTGTTGAAACAAAAGCTGCTCTCATGACATGCATGTGGAATCCTCTGGCTGATGTGTGGGTCTCGTTCCGCTTTTAATGATAACAGAATGACTGTTGCGTTTTTCAAGTGTTATGTCCTTGAGATCCTGCGGCATAAAACAGATGATTGTCCTGAAAGAAATAAAAGAGCTTTTCTTTCAGATATAAAAAGAGCTGAAGAACATAATCAGCTATTCTCCCTCAAAAAAATTGTCCTCTTCGATTCTGCTCCCTGAAATCCATTCAACAATGTAAAGAAGCTGTTTTCATTTTTACTTTTTTCCTTGAGGGCCCCTGAAGAGTTTCTGAGATGTTTCTTTTTTTGCGTGGTACCTTACCTGCCCTGCTAGTTTGAAGTTAAGCTTGATTAGAATGTGCCGGCCTTGCTCTTTCTGTCTGGTTCTTTCAGAGAGCTACAGAAACTGGTTGGTTTTATTAAAATAAACTTTTTAGTGTGTTTTGTGTATCTCCACACACACGCACGCACACACACACCCACACAAATCAATAACTACAATCTCCCACACCCATTTCACTGTTTTAAAGAGAAGTTTTCTAGTGATAGTGATTAATGCTGTTTGTTTTAGGTTGTGTGTGGTAATTAATGCCAGTTATTCATGTTGCAGCACAGCTAGTTTCACAGCAGTTCAGAGTTCCTTAACTTGCTCTTCACACATTTACCTCATACAGTTATTTTTGTCTTTCCGTTCAACTGGCTGTTGAAACAGAATCAAAAAGAGCAGAACAGCCAACCTGAAACAAGTGGCACGAGACCCTCAGCATTAGTAGATTAATAGTGATTGATTATTAAAGACGGCTGTTATTTATGACAACATGATCAGAAGTGAGTCTGAGGGAATGAACGAGGAAGAGATAACAGTGCTCATTTATGAGAGTGTAGATTCTGTGAGAGATCGTGACTTCAGGACAGATACAAACACACAACAAGCTCTGCAGAGTTCAGGTAATCACATTCATTTCTGTTCATTCATAAATGAACCWTTTAAACTGTGCTGTGATACATAGAAAAGTAACAGAGCAGAAGAAAATAACTTCTGTCATCTTCAGGAAGTGAGTGTGTGAAGCTCAGAAGCTACAGAGCAGCTACAGTGTGTTTGGTTCTGCTGTGTGTTCTTCTACTGACTGCAGTCATAGTGCTGTGTGTCCTGATCCACACAAACAACCACCAGATTCACAACCTCACAGAAGAGAGAGACCAGCTACTAACCAACAATACCAACCTCACAGAAGATAGAGACCAGCTACTAACCAACAATACCAACCTCACAGAAGAGAGAGACCAGCTACTAACCAACAATACCAACCTCACAGAAGAAAGAGACCAGCTACTAACCAACAATACCAACCTCACAGAAGAGAGAGACCAGCTACTAACCAACAATACCAGCCTTACAGAAGATAGAGACCAGCTACTAACCAACAATACCAACCTCACAGAAGAGAGAGACCAGCTACTAACCAACAATACCAACCTTACAGAAGAAAGAGACAACTTAATAATAAAAAATAAAAAAATCATAAAGACAAACCAGTTAAATATAAAAGGACTGGCAGCTCTTGGTAAGTGTTTTTGGTTTATTTGGTAATAGACTTTATTTTTTGGTTTAAATGCAAATAAAGAGCTAATAGCAGAACTGGTTGTGTTAACAGGTGGATGGATTTACAATGAATCTAGTTTTTACTTCTTTTCATCTGTGGGGAAGAACTGGAGTGAGAGCAGAAGATACTGTAGAGAGAGAGGAGCAGATCTAGTCATCATCAACAACAGAGAAGAACAAGTGAGTCAAAGATACTGTGTGTTTGAAATGTGTCACTTCTATAATATTCATGTGTTATTGTTTCATCTTGTCAGGATTTTGTTAAGAGTATTTCTGGTGGAGAACGTGTCTGGATTGGTCTGACTGACAGTGATGTAGAGGGCTCATGGAAATGGGTTGATGGAAGCACACTGACCTCTAGGTGAGAAATCACTAAATTTACCTGATTATTATCCAGTAAATGATTCTCACAGTCAGTATCATATCACACACAAATTAAACATCTAACACTGATCTGTAGTTTCAGCTTCTGGGAGTCTGGAGAACCCAACAGTTATGGAGGTGATGAAGACTGTGTTGAATTGATTTATTCATCAGGGTGGAATGACAACTCATGTAATGTTGCTTTTAAATGGATCTGTGAAATGGATCTGTGAGAACGTCTGTCAGATGTTTGTTTATGCCGTCCTTCACCTCACTTATAGCTGGTATCAAATTCCGAGGTCGGAGCCCTTTCCCATTTCTGATTACATGTTAGTGTGAGCTCGTGAAATTATTATTTTGTCCCATGTTTAAATTTTGTTTTTACAAATCAAACATCTCACAGAGGTAGAAGACAGATGCAGACAAAAACCAAAACCTTTGAAGATATTTGTGAGGATGATGAGAGATAAAAAACAGCTCTTTAAATTCAACAGTAACACACAAAGTAACTGCACGGGTCTTCCTGTCAGTATCGTTCGATCTTCTTTGAAGGTCGAGATTTTGTCCTTGCTAAAAACTTTTAATAATTCACCTCACACTGTTCTCCATTTACAGTTGTGTGAGAGCTTGTGTTAAGCTGCTGAGATATTGTCTTTTTTGTTGGGTTGGGAGAATGTTTTATTAGCTGAATGGACTTCAATGTCATATCAACAGATGGAAAACTCAGGTGGAGTGTGGCAACAGGCGATAAAGGGTTTCCATGGACACAGTGGAGCTTGAAAAAGTTCTTGGAAAGTTTAGCCTGTGTGCAAATTTCATACTGTGGTTTCAAGATGCATCAAATGTCTTTATGAGGCTTGTTTAAAAATTACATATAACATCGTTTTTCTTTTTTTGTTTATATTTTTCTCTAAACAGATATAGTCAATTATATCCAGATTATTTCCAGATTTTGGGAAAAAGTATGTTTTCTTTTTTATCTATAGAAAGCAGGGGTTCAATAAACTGAACATACAATTTTGAAGGTTTTATCTCTTTCTGAGTTTAAACTATGAAACATGAATTAAACTCGTATGAAATCACAATTCTTCCGGGACAGATTTATTAATTGATTTATTCAGTCCAGCAGGTCTGTACAGTATATACAGCATTGGTAGAACGCTTCATTAACGTTACTCATTAAACATTATTCATACTTTGTGTATTCATACTTCTGTAACGTTGAATGTTATTCATACCTTTATTCTGTAACATTTTTAAAACATTCCACTCAACAACTTAAAAAAAGTTCTATTATTGTTACTGCAAGGACGATTTTGATAACTTTGCAAAAACTTTTAGAGAACATTAGCCAGTGTTGTGAGAACGTTCCCTGTTAGTTGGGAATGGAATCTGTACGCTCACATGTCAGGGTAAGACACACAGAGTCTGGAGGTCGTGATGTTTGATCAGAGATCGTCCTGCAGTGCAGTTTGATCTGAAAACAGCAACCAGATTAACAAGTTTAGTGGTTGTCATGCCCAAGAATTCAACCTTAAAACGTCAGCAGATACAACAGCAGTAAAATTCCTGCAGACAAAAAGACAGACAATGATTAATGCATACTGAAGCTACATTCAGTCTAAAACAGTCTGTGTGGCGGTATTTGACATAAATTGGATTTAAATAATGCACGTTTTCCTGGAAAATTTAACCCAACAATTTAAATTATGAATCATTATTATAAACTTACAGTTGTGAATCCAGGTAAAGAGATTGTGTTGAACACTGATCTGTCATTTACTTGCTGAATAACTGACTTTATTTTTACCAAACAAAAAAAACAAGGGTAAAAATTGCAATATTAAATTCCAAACTGGTTTGAATCTGGTTTGCCAGGTGTGAAGTGTTCACACTGTTACAAATGAGCCTCAGCCAATGAAACTGTGAGAAAGTGAAGTTGTGCTAGATGCTAAGTGAAACATAAAGGAAGATGGTGGGAAACAGGAGCCAAAAAAATGCTTAAAACCGCTGTTAAAATGCTGCTTACGTACATTATTTAGTAGATTTCTGGTACTGAAGTCCTAGTTTCACTTCACTGAGTTAAAAACCGCAGAACGCTTTTTAATCGCCTGGTTCATGACCTGCAAAAGTACGTCAGCTGTCCCGCAACATGCGTCATGCGTCTCTATTTTGAATATAATTAAATGATTAAACCAAACTGCCTCCGACGGTTTGTTGGAATGAAGAAAGGCTGTTATTGTACAGCTGTGAATCCAATGTTATCTCAAATTAAAAGACGTATTACAACCTGGACCTGACCTGAATTAAACAGTCAGATGAGGAGTATGAACCTGTATTACTCCTGAATTTGCTACAATCGTTCTGGGTTTTCTGAAAATCTTTAAAGCTGCAATTTGACTTCAGCATACATAAAGAAAAGTATGTAAAGTCACCTGCAATTTACGTTTCAAACAGATACATATTTGATAAAGTGTGACTCCAGGTTGACAGACCCAGTTTTCTGTTTCTTCTGTCTGTGTGTGGATTCATGGAACCTGCAACATCTTGATGGCACTAAAAAAGAATGGATTTCATTTTATTCTATTAGGTATTTTTTCTTATTGTCACCTTCTTAAAGTGTAAAGAAGCTGACAGTCATTATGATCTTTAATGCTTAATTCCTGTCTGGTTTCTGACTGACGCAATCTGTGAACTTGAGTTATATTCATTCTTTCTGCTCTCGTTTCCTTTGAGTGAAGAACGAGGACAGAAGAGGTCATGAAGAGCATCAGAGTAAAGCCACATAATACAGAGTAGCTGTCTGAGTACGTGTGTGTGTGTGTGTGTGTGTGTGTGTGTGTATACACTGAGTGACTGTCTGCTAATCAGTGCTTTATTTTTCTAAACTCTTGTCCATGCCAGACTCACAATGTAAACCAACAAGCTACGCTTTTAAAAAGTGATTAGCAACTTTATAAGTTCATAAATACATCATTGAAAACATCATATACTTATAAGAGAGAGAGAGAGAGAGAGAGAGAGAGAGAGAGAGGTTTATTTAGAATAACAGCTGGATGTAAGTTTGTTACTGAAATTACAAACCGTTGAGTTACTCTCAGGCTGCTAAAAATGTTAGTAGTTAGTAGTATCTCTAGTTCAAGTTACATCCCTGAACATTTTCAACATTCCTAGAAACATTTTTAATGTTTTTGGGACTTAATGGAAATGTTATAAAATCCTAAAGTTGTTAGCTGGGATGTCCATCACCGTGCTTAAAATAAAGTTGGGCGAACATCACTGATAACAGATGTTAAAAGTGATGCATGAAGCGAGAAAACAAAATGAAGAGAAAATAAAACCACGTTGATTTCCTCTCTGCGTGATGATGACACAATAGATGCAATCATGGGAAAATCAATGCGTGCTAATGGCGATTAATGACGCCGCATTATCATTTATTGTTGATGAAATGAAATCGCATTAACGCCACTCAACAAACGCTTAATCAGATGAAACATGTTTTGCTGTCTTTCGTCTGAACCGGTACAGAGTAAATGCATTTCTAACGGTATATACAGTTATATAATAATACATGACTGCTCAGAGGTTGTTAATACTGATCTGACATCAGCTGCATGTGAAGATAAAGGACCCGTTTCCCTCTTACTGATATATATATATGAGAACAGTAAGTTTGATGTTCTCTCACCTCAGTGATTGTGTTTGTAATGTCATAATGTCAACAGTAACTTTCAATTACAGACAGGAACAATACTCAGACCATTAAAGGCAGTATTTCACATCTGGGGTGGGATGGGGCGGTGCATTTAATCTCTAATGCAGGCAGGAGGCAAACGTCAGGGCTTTAATTAAGAATGAAACTTCATTTTCACAGTTCTCTGGAATTAACAAACTCATGATTAAATCTTGCGTATAAACAACCCAATAACACAAAAGAATGAGGCATGACGAACTTAATAACCTGTATAATCATGTTCTTTGATGCAATTTTATTTTCATTCAGTGTGTGTGTGTGTGTGTGTGTGTGTGTGTGTGTGTGTGTGTGTGTGTGGTTATGGATGTGATTGGGAGGCTAAGCAGAGGAAGTTCTGCTGTCTGGTCCTCTGAGCTCTGCTGTCAGCTGTTATACAGACAGAGGTGGTAAATGAATCCTCTCTTTACACAGCAGTTAAGAAGGACTTCAGAGGCACACAGACCCCAGAGACTCTCTGTCCTGCTGTCTCTAAACCTCATGCCTGTCAACTGAGACAAGACTGACTTCTGCTCCGCTGTACCAGACTGCCTTCACCTGAATGACAAAAACATTATCAAGAAGATAACGTAAAAATAGTTTTAATCTACCAAAATAAAAAAATTGTCATAATTTTCTCATCCTAGACTTAACAGCTAATGAATTAATTTTATTAACTATTAAGTCATATGGATTCATTTCATGACACTTTTATGATGCTTTTATTGACATATTTATAGTTTGAACCACTTTATTTTCATTGTGTAGGAAATAGCAGCCAGAACTTTAAAATCATCAGCAGAATATCTTCATATCCAAACAGAGATGAGTAGATGAATGAGCCACTTTTGAGGAACCTCAGAGAACCGCGTCTGGTATCTGCTGTTAGATCAGACGGAGGGGTGCAGAGGGATGCTGGCGCCCCCTAGAGACCGACCTGCGTGAGGAACAGAAGAACAGACCCAGGTAACGTTCTCCAGAACGTTCTTACAACGTTGGCTAAGGTTCTTGCAGTAAAAAAACGTTCTTGCAGTAATGTTAATAGAACTTTTTTAACGTTATATATCATGTGTATCAGAAACGTTCTTAGGTTGTTATTGAAATGATTTAAAAAGTTCAGAAATTTTGAGTAACATTCTCATAAGCAAACAATAACGTTAATACAACATCCAAAAAAATGGATGTTTTGAACGTTGTTAGAACTTTCAAAATAAATGGATTTCTTGTGTTATTTTTATTTGATGTCATGTTTTGGAAGCTGGTATCAGATGCTCGGTAGGGGTCAGAGTTTCTGGGTTGTAAGAAACTGAATAGAGCTCTTTATACAATCTTATAAAAATAGCCGCGGTCAGCACAATGAGTCATGATGTCTTAACAGATCTGAGCAGGTTAAATACCAGAGTTTATTTACTCGAACCTCAGAGGAGTTACAGTCCAGCAGCTCTGGTGGGCTGCAGTACAAGGTCAGATTAACTCTTCAGAGCTTCTGCATGTAGGTCATGCGACTGTGTCTGGTTTGTGGTATCATCTTACAGGTGTTTGTGTGATGAAGATGACATAGAAAACAAGCTTTTGTATCAATACAATGTGAACATGACACAACCAAAAACTCATTTAGTTGGTTTTAATGGAAAGTGCTCTACACAGCACTGATAGTTCATCCACAAATGAAAACTTCATCATTTACTCACTCTTGAGTCGTTTGAGGAGATAAGAAGAGAAAGGTTTTCAGGAAAACAGTAACTGTGATTTCAGTTTTAGGCTGTAAGAATGTTTCCATTAACAAAAATGTTTTTTTCAA
>JAZGTK010003712.1:0-26560 GCA_036877625.1 Ambastaia sidthimunki
TCTAAAAACTGGACATTTTGAACATCCCTGGAATGTTCAAATGAACATTGTTAATGTTTTTGGAAAGGAAAATGTTAGGGCGACATTCTTACAACCCCAAATTGTTAGGTTGTAAGGTTCAGGTGACAGACACGTGTCTGACTTTTGTGTTTCTGCCTCACAGGATTGAAGAGGAACTGGGCGATCAGGCTCGATTCGCCGGGCACAATTTCAGAAACCCGAGTGCTCTGTGAGAGTGACATCACTACACCCAAATCTCCCGAAAACTACTGACAAACTTCACTGAAGCCACTGACTAGCTCAACAGCACCGTTTGCACTGACAGACAAATCATAGACTTACTCAGACCCTCTTAAAACAGATTTAAACTGGACCGGACTGAGCACAGGCTGTTAAAGACCAAATATTATGCAGAGTGAATCCGGTTTCAGACCGACATTATGCACACTGAAGAGACACTGAATTGCTTGATGGGATAAATGTGCACCGGTGATTATGCATGTGAATACACAGATTCAGATGATAAAAGAACCTTGAATTTAACAAGGTCAGAACTTTAATGTCTAAATATGGGATTTGAGAATAAATAAATGCAGAGAGATTTAATTTAATCAGGTGTAAACTTAAATCCAGTTTAAGATTTTGTTTAGATAATGAAATATATGTACATAATGTTTAAAAAACGTGACACTGAAGAAATATATTGTAATTTGAATGGTTCATTGCATGAGAACTAGACAAAGAGATGAAAGACAGGAAGATGTGGAGATACTTTGTAACTGTTAAAGGTTACATGAATATTTCTGCACATGTATAAGTGGAAACACCAGAGGGTTGCGGAGCAAAAAGGGTGCTTGGAACATTTAGGCCACTTTTAAGAAAACAATCAGTATTTTAGGAACCGCTAGCTGAAATGACCCACTTTACCTTTCATATTATTATCACCTGTTTCCAGTCATGAAAGAAAACAAGATGGAAAATAAGGTAGAGATTGTGGGCACACAAATGAAGTAAACTGAAGCAAAACCTGACAGAATACATGACATGACATGATTAAACAAAGACAAACACACATTAACTCACATTTGTGTAGCACACGATGACCTACGTTCTATATGATCTCCTTTCAGATAGTTTTTTGTCTGCGCTCTTTCCATCACCCTTTTCCTTCTTGTGGTTTTGACTTGTGACCCCTGCCTGAAATCTTTCCCCTGCTGAGTATCTACTTGTCATTTTTCCATTTGTGGGATTATTGTGATGAAAAAAGCAAGAAAAGAAAGCAAGAGAGGAAAAAATACCTGTTATAAAATGTTGGAAATAAAGCCGTCATTACTTTCGTCAGACTTGTGTTTTCTGTTCTATACAAGCATTTAAATGACTTCATCATTTAGAGCACAGACGCTCAAACATTAACATGATATAAATGTTTTAACAGGGTTCATATTTTCTGTTTTTGGTCACAATCTCAAAAAACTTGTGAAAATCCTGTTTCACTTAGAAACCAGGTTGCAAATGCCATTTGCTGTTAACTTTGTTTAGGCCTGTAATGCCAATATAACACTCTGTAATATATAAGCATCAGTCTGAAATCAAAAGCCCTAATGATTCTATTTACACATGAAAACAGTAAATCTTTATTAACCCTGATGCACACATTCAGAAACCAGAATGAAACCAGAATGATTCATCTAGTCTTCAGTGTAAGTCTGCACACAGTTTATTCAGTGAGACAACAGACATTAAAGCAGGATTTATTTGTTTTACAGAGGTAGTCATTTCTACAGACGATTAATACTAACCTACTGGTGTAAACATACTGGTGTTTTACAGTACTTCATATATCATATTAGACTTCAAGTAGTAAGACAACAGAAGCTTCAGGTGTAGCAGCTAATAACAATAACATTTATATTATGCTTATATGGTTTATATGGTTTAAATACCTCTGTGGTGTCATAACTAGTACTTGCAGATGTGCCAGATTGACAAGCAGCAGCTGGTATTTAGTGATTGTGCAGTAATTGTTACTGTTTTTTGTAATGTTGAGCGTCTCTATGAGCGAGCATTGATGATGTCAACAAACTCAGGCTTAAGAGAAGCTCCACCAACCAGGAAACCGTCGACATCAGCCTGGCCTGCGAGCTCTCTGCAGTTGGCTGCCGTAACGGAGCCTGTGACAAAAACACAAGGAAAAGAAGAAGTACATAAACAAAGTGGATAGAACTGATCCACAGAAAACTGTAAAAAACATCTTATCCTGCACCTTTAAGTGCCTATAAATGCTACAATTCACATATTCTTCAAGTAAATGATCTACATGTGGTCAGAACAGACAGAAGGGTATTCACAGCTGTGCAGACTCACCTCCATAGATGATGCGCACTGAGTCAGCCACTGCATCTGACACGCTGTCTCTCAGCCACCCCCGCAGCTTCTCATGCACCTCCTGAGCCTGCAGCAGACGCATGCCAGCACGTTCAGTTTAAACAATCTAGTCTGAATAAGCTGATAGTCTGAACACCAGTGAAGATACATGATCATCAATGACACCTCTGCTTAATGTTCTCTGGGAATACAACACAGATAAACAATGCCTGTGTATAATGCTCTTACTGTAACATATGCAGATTATTAACTGAACTGATATTTCATACAAAATGGCGTTAAGAGAAAACTCAGTATCCTGACAGTATTAAAGTCAACAGAGTACAAAATTACCTGCTCAGGTGAGGCAGTTTTTCCAGTGCCAATGGCCCACACTGGTTCATATGCTAGAACCACCCGAGTCCAGTCCTTCACATTGTCTGTAGAACAACCAGAAATCCGTCATGAAATTCACATTTGGAGATTAAATGACAATCAGTTCTTTTATATAACCTTTAAAAATGAGCTCAATAAGGGATTCTAGTGTCTTTTGACAGTGGTGAGTTATTTTATGTTTGTAATGACCTGCAATGACTTTGGTCTGAGCAAACACAACCTCCTCTGTGGTTCCAGCCTCTCTCTCCTCCAGCTTCTCCCCAATGCAGGCGATCACACCCAGATCATTCTCCAGACAGTGAGCCACCTTCTGACCAATCAGCTGCAGGGAGATCACATCAGAACCAACCAAAACAAGGCACAACTAAACGGCCATGATGCCACTTCTGTCTAGTAAACAGTCATAGAACGACCAAATAATGCCTAAACTTCATCACACACAAAAGCAAAGAAATAAAAACAACTGCTTGATAACAGTAAAATAAATAACAGTAAAAGTAAATTTAGTTTGAACCTCGTCGCTCTCCCCAAAAACGTGACGTCTTTCAGAATGTCCTAGAATCACCCAGTCCACACCACAGTCTTTAATCATCGCTGGACTACCACAGAGAAATTGTGTTAGTAAAAAACATGATTCTTCGTAACAGCTACAAATACACTGAGCAGATACAAGCGAGTACCTGATTTCTCCAGTAAAAGCTCCTTTAGGGACCTTATAGCAGTTCTGTGCAGCCACACTGATCTTCTGATCCAGATGTGACTTCACATAATCAAGATAAATGGCTGGAGCAGCACACACCACATCTGCATGAAGAACACAAACCCTGCTGTGATGATACAGCTGCTGTTTACTCACTCATTCATCCATTCCTGCAGTGACAATTACTCGTATGATGCTTTTTATCATTTTACAGCACAAGCCTCTGTCCCCATTAACTTACATTGTATGATACAGAACAGACATACATGAAAGTAAGTCACACCGGTTAAACACAACATAAGAATGAGTAAAGGATGAATATTAGCTCTCGGGTTTGTCACATGTTTTTAAGTGTATGTAGAAACAGGTCATACGTGAACGCCATACAGCACCAGCATCCATTTAACGTCACGTGACGTCTCGAGACTCAACACACCATCACGATAAATCTCGATTATTTCTAAACTCAGAATAACAAGCGCTGGATTCAGAGTTTCAGTGCTCATGAAATACACAGTCGTGGTTTATTACAGTAAAACACACAGATGCTCGCAGCGTCACATCCACCGCTGACCTGTGTCATCGTTCAGACCCGCTGAGTTCAAGGTCATTATAAGCTCCCCCAGCGTTTCTTTATCACCGTTCATCTTCCAGTTTCCACCCACGAAGAATTTCCTCGAAGACATTTCTGCGACCGACACGACCGACCCAAACACACCGAATATATTATAATCACCTCCGCGGAGGATTTACGAATCCTAGTACGGGTACAGATCAACGCTTAATATTCATGAGCACAGCCTTCGTCATTGGAGGGTAAGCACGGAACGTCATGATAGACTAATTAATATTCATGAGCGATACCATCAGTGCTGAAGGTCTTTCAGAAACGTCACCGGATATAATTCACAGACTGAAGTCTCACATCCTCCATTTTAAGTGCAAAAGCTGTTCAGCTTCTCAAGATGATTGAGATGTGTTGCGTTTCAAACAATGCAGCTGCAGCTGTTGAGAGAGGATCTACCAAAAACATGATTCTGAGGACAAATGCATAATCAAACTGCTACATTATTTTGATGATCTTTCTGTTATTTTAAGATTCTTTATTGATAAATAGACGAAACAAGAACAAATGAAGGCAAAACCTGCTTATCTTCTCAAGCTGCTCTCTTAACTGGCAGCTGTCAGTCTATGGCAGCAGGACCTTTACAATCCTCCTAACAGACTGATTAAATGTTGAGTCACACCACACAGGCCTGTCACACGTTCTGTAGATTATGTTGCTCTGTTTGATCAGTTAGAAGCACAGATGCTGGTACTGTCAGGATTGTATAGTACTGAAGGAGGAACCTGAGCCATATCTAGTGAAAACAATCCTAGACACAAAAGCCGCAGCCTCTGCATTTCAAGGCTTATACAAACATAATTCCATTAATACTTGTAATGGGAATGACACATAAACACCAGACACATACCGTATTCATGTTCAAAATCAACCTCTACCATTTACCAGATGAGATAACAACTCTGTATATAGTGATTAATCTGACAGTATCTTCAGTATAACTGAAGGGTCTTGTGTTCTCACGGTTCAGCTAATAACTACAAACTCACAACATGGAAGTTTATGAATGCAATTGGAAGACAGACCCCTTGTGGAGAACTGAGGAATTATCAGGCATTAATTGGGCAGAATTTCATTCAGTTTAGTAATGATAATGAATATGCATCACATCAACAAGTCCTAATTTGAGTTTAGTACGGTAGTTATAAAGTTTTTCAACATTTCAAATGTAATCAAGAAATGTGCGGAGTGGAGAACTCTCTGTATCTATTACTGCTTAATGCTCAAATACTTCAGAAGAACTTTCTAGATGTTTTCTAGACTTTCAGATCTGTTTTTGGTTAATATTGTATATATTATAACAGAGATGCTCACAAATGCAGATGTGTGTTAATCTTCTTATCTTCTGAAAATATTTTAACTTGAAGGTAGAGCTTTTAAATATTTAAATGCATAAAGGCTGTGGGGTAAACTGAACCACAGGTTGATGTATTTGTGCGGCTGTAAAGCTAAACTAAATAAGCAGATATGCACATATTCATTACAATAGCACACACAGGAAAGGCCTGTTGTGAAGGATTTTCATTAATTCATTGACAGTATTTGCAGGGTTTCTCTGGTAACACTGTTTCAGTACCATTGCACAATGGTATCAGATGGAAATATCATAATAACTTGATATTATCATAATACTGGACGGTTACCATATTATTATATCAGTTCATGCTTCTCCAGATTACTGTGAAGAACATCATGGAACCACCTCATGTGCATGGCAGTGCCACAGTGCTTTAGACTGGTGGTGTATCCAAAGAACAAACAGAAGCACATGTTGCAGGACGCTGCCTGTATGTTTATTCTGTCCAAATGTAAGTGAAGGGTTTGTAGCCTCACTTTTAAACAGCAGCACAATATTGACTGGAAACGCAGACAGCGAGCGCAGAGTGACGCGCTGAGCACGTCCGCAGATCTCCAGCCTCACTCACCGCAGCAGGAAGTGCCGAACACAGCGAGAACAGACGCTGGATCCGCCCGCTCCACAAAAACACACCGTTCAAAGTAATGACGGCGAGCAGCTGAGCACGCAGTCAAAACAACGCAAACCTCCGTCTCTGAACGGCGAGCACATAAGCGGGTGAGTGGCTGCGGTTTATAATTGCACACAATGGCCACATTCATTGATGCCTCCGGATCTTTGTGTCGCTAGCAGACTAGCTCTGAGCTTACGGCTAACAGGAGCCATTTCGCGGTATATGTCGTCGTACTGGGACTTGTAACGGCTAAACCAAACCGCCTGGGTTTTATTTGCTTTAAACAATGTCGTTTAGAAACAAATGTCAGCAATCGATCAGATGTGTTTATTGAGATGTGTTGAGTTGTTGTATTTTCCGCTAGCAGCGTGAGGGGAGGAACCTGCTAGCACGGCTAGCGTTAGCTGTCGCTGTCTGACAAACCCACACATTAAAATAATCGATGGCGTCGCGTTGGAGCGATTGAGATTTGTAACGCGCTGGCTCGTGTGCGAGGCTGAGCAGATATGAGCGCGAGTATTTGACGCGACGCGTCGAACATAATCGCTCGTTCTCACTCGAGCTGCCCGCGGGAGTCAGCAGCTAATATTTACAGAAGAAAAGCTCGTAACGGGTCGGGATGTGAATTCAGTGTCTCACACACGTTAGACTCTATTATTAGACTCTATTATTAGACTCTATTATTAGACTATTATTAGACATTGATGTGGATGGCAGTGTTGATTTAGCGTCGGCTGATGTGAGTGAGGGAGGGAGAGTCACATCTGCTTTTGTCCTGATATTAAGCGACACGAAAGCAGGTGTGACAGCCGCTCGCCAAGGTCACATCGAGACATCGATTACTAACATTTTATGTGAAACATACACGCGTTCATTTCGTTTTGCTTGTTTATAATGAAAATTATTGTTATTATTGCTGTTTTTTTGTGGGGTCTGTAGACGTTTTAGGCCCACCCGCCCGCTTCTTTGTAATCTGCGCCATTGGAAAATAAGAAAATGTAATGCATAACTATATATTTTAGCTGTTCAGCTGCTGGTAACGCTGTTGTATGATCTTCTATTACATATTTAATTGAAGGGAATGATAGCGACGTCTTTACAGGAAACATTTTGGGAGATTCAGGGGTTATTTATGCCTCCTGAGGTCGCTGTATTCGGTGTATTCCTGAGAACACAAAGATTGTTTATATTTTAACACTCTTTTTTAAGATTTCATGTTATACGACTATTAATGCTTATGCAATGAGTACAAGATTTAGAAGATTTAGATTTTGTCTTAGGTAAAAATACAGTTGATTTACAATGTTTATTTTATAAACAGTATTTCTTTGTTAACATGTTATTTCATGGTATGTTTCTGAACTAATCGAATGCATATGGAAATGTTAAAATGGCATGAATAAATCATAAACGTGGTAAACAGTTATTCTTTGTTTGTAATATTTTCAATACCATAGTTGATCAGAGAACAATAAATTTATACCTAGAAACAATTACTACAATGTATCCCAGCTCTGCTTGTATTTACCTTCAAATGCACACAACAGATGAAGAGCAAGTGTAGTGGAAATAGTTGTTTATTTGAGAGGCTGGACCCATCTGGCATTTTGCAGCTCGTATCTTGACAGTCTAGATGAGATAATGCAGACAGATGGTGTGGAATCAGAGAGCTGGTCAGGTTATGTACCTTAAGGGTACGTGATCTTCAATCACAGATGCAGAATGACTAGATTCATTCCACATACAACAGACTCTGCTATACATGAGTGATAATCACATCATGAACACTTCATATAATCTGTCAAAGAAACTGTGCTCTGAAAATATATCTAATATATCTAAGTTTGGTGTGAACAATATAACCACCAATATTCTGCTATTTATATCATGAAAATTATACACATTTCTTGTTTCCTGATTTTGAAAGGTGTTCATGATGAATTATTAGGTTTGCACAGAAGCGTTTTAGTTCATCAGGAAGATGATGATTTGAAATATTAATTGGAATATTAATTATGATAGGACAGAAGGCATCTAAAACAATTCTTTAAATTTAAATAAGACATGAGATTTACTTTAAACACATGACATGAAGGTTTCTTTATCGCTGACACGTTGTGTGTGCATAAGGTAATTGTTGTGTTCTTGACTGAAGTTACTGTACTGGCAGCAAATGATAACAACAGCTTTGAAAGAGGCAGGACAATAATGCAGGTCAGCATTCTAGAGTTTCAGTTTCTGATGTTCTTTGTGTGCAGTAAGAAGCTCCTTTTCTCTGTTTCTCTCTTTACAATTGTGTGGTAAGATAAAATATTTCCAAGTGGGAACTAATTGAAGAACATTTGTGGTCATGCATTTGATTTTGTTACCTCAGAGTAAAGTTTACTGTGGCAGCATGAATGAAAAGCTTTCAGATTTTAGGAAGAGTGATTTTTACATGCTTTTCTAGCACTTAGTGACCCCAAAAAACAGCAGATAAAAGAATCATGCTGGTGTTTTGAAGAGTACGTCTTAACATACGTTTTAACCTCTTGGAAAAAGTTAGATTTGAACCTTTTAAAGACTAGTGTAGAGTTATAGCTAATGTTGTCACATTCATATATTCTGCTCTGCTGTGTTATTTTGGTGGGCCCTTACAGTGAAACATAGTTTTTTTTTAATCTTTGTTGCAGCAGATCATTACCATCCATCCATGGTATCTCCAGCAGAGAAGAAAGGCACACTTTACACACTTACATTTTATCTAAGGGAATATTTGTTTTGCAGCTGCAGTTACCTGCACAGTCTGTTGGATGTTTTGTTTGCAATATTATAGTAATTTCTTTCTAAGCTTTCTTAATATTTACTGTATCTGTACTGTAATGACAATTTATTGTGTATCGAATACTTTTTACTTAGATGCATTGGTCAGCATGTAGTCTTCTGTATGTCGAATGTACTAGTGATTTTCTTTTAGTTTAACTTTTGTAATGGTGACGTGTGGCTGTTTACACACACACACACACACACAACAGTGTTATCAGCAGTGCTCTGTGCAGTCAACAGCTACTTTGAACCTGTGCATCTGTTGTGTGACCTAAGCGTTACCTCAAAGGTGTCTAACACTACATAATATGGCAGCATGGCTGTTACAGACAGTAACGCATTTGTCAAAAGCTTACAGTGACCAATTCCTAATCATTTCTAATTAAAAACGTTTGCTTGCTACATATGTTTAAATGTTAAAGTGAGCTTGTATTGTGATTAAACGTAGACCTGTTTAAAACAGGTATATACATATTTTTGAAACATATTTCAATGTATAGTTATGGAAAGTCTCTGTCTTTTAAAGAAGTGATATTTATGCATTTATTAAAATATATAATAATCTAATTGCTAAATGGTTTGAATTATAAATTAATGGTCTTTCTTTTTGTGTCTTCTCAGCTTTCATCTGGTGCCCAGCAACTGGCCAGACCCTCTCTGAACTGCTGTGACCGAGTGGAATTGAAAGGATCTGTCACCCAGGTAAAATGGCTGATACTACAGAAGCAGAGAGCTGAACATCACACATTGCCCCCTTTTCTTCTTTGTTCGAGGATCATTTTATGTGGACATTTCCCCCTTCCATTTCAATTTTCTCATCATGGCTATGCATGATATGAATCGTGCCAAAGGTTTCCCTTGCAAAGAATGCGACATCATTTGCCCAAGTACACCTAGCCTACTGGAGCACATGAAAGCACACTATCATCACGAAGATAATGGCAGATTTGAATGTGAACAATGTGGACGTATTTTTAAGCATGCCAGTAGCTTGGCTTCTCACAAAAAAACTCATGAGATGGGCTCTTTTCAGTGTCCAGTCTGCACCAGAACTTTGCCCAATGCAGTGGCGCTCAAAAACCACCTCCGCATCCACACGTTGTCTCCGAGTGCCCAAGCTGAAGAGGAGAATGAGGACAATGTTGATGAAGACAGGGAATATAATCTAACACAAAATCTATCTGACGCAGGTTTCAGAAGCCACATTCACAACAGTGGAATGATGCCTGGCAGTGACCATGATAAACAGAAAGCTCCTGGATCTGAAGATGCCTGGGACAGGCCATTTAAATGTGACCAGTGTGATAGAACGTATCGTCACCATGGCAGCTTGGTTAACCACAAGAAATCTCATCAAGAAGGCACATACAAGTGCAATTTCTGTTACAAACAGTTCACCAATCTTGCTGCCCTTAATGCTCACGAGCGCACTCATTCCAAATTTAAACCCCCTGGAATGTCCATGGGGGCCCTTGTGCCTGAAGCACTATCTGACCCTCGCCCTCCCGGTCCCCATAATGATGATATGGCACCCAGCTTTTGCCATCTTTGTCAGGTGGCTTTGCCTAATAAAAATGACTTTCAAGAGCATATTTTGTTACATAATGCTGCATCATCTTCACTAGGGCTGACCCGTAGTTTCCCAGGGCTAGTGTCTCATAATCTTAGCTCTGTTCGCTCCCCAACAGCAAATCCATATACACCTGCTCTGGGTGACCCTCTGCCATTGCCTCCATTACCTGACAAGAGATATGACCCAATGCTAGGCCCAACTGTTAATAATCCCATATACACTTGTGCATATTGTGGAACAGGACATCCTGACTTGGAGAGTCTCAAAATTCATTATCTTACTCACGACCCACACACCACAACACATGCACAGGAAGGCCCCACTATTTTAAACTCGGATGCACTGGCTTCAAATTCTCAGCCTTCAGTATCATCAGCTAATGGTGAGACAAGGTCTCAGGGGCAGTCTATAGCCATTGATGATGCTGAACGCAGATTTAAATGCCAAGAGTGTGGGAAAAGCTATCGACACGCTGGGAGTCTAGTTAATCATAAACGCTCTCATCAGACTGGCCATTACCAGTGCACCATTTGCTGTAAACAATATCCACACTTAGCAGCCCTTCACAGCCACCTCCGCAGTCACAAGACACGGCCAAATTCACAGTCGATGGGCACAGAGGGAGATTGGCTTTCCTCTGAGCCAATGACAGGGCTAGACTCTCAGCAAGGCTTTGTACATTCTCAGGATCAGGAAAGTGGTGCAACAACCCCAATTTCCCTGCCTGGTAATCTTGGTGATGCTGCCCAATTTGTCCCAGATGGTGGCCATAACAGTGGCCTGGATTCATTGGAATTCCATGACCGTTTTGGTGGCTCACTTGCTCAAAGCAGTTCTGGCCATTCCCCTCTTCCACAAAATCATCAAGCAGATAGTGTCAACCAGGGAGGTATGTCCAATGGTTACCTCAGTAACATGAGCTTCCATAGTCCAAGTGGTGCTTCTCTGCCAGCAGGTGCTGCCAACCTCAAAGAAAGTAGTCGTCAGAGGCGTGGTCAGGACCAGATGCCCTATAGTGGAGCTCAAGCTAACTCCCAGAGCAACAGTAAGAGATTGGATAACAAAGACAATGATGATGACGGAGAGGTTTATCAGTGCACAGTCTGTGGAAACCATTATGCCAGCCTGAGGGCACTTCGTAGCCACTTACGAAGCCATGGAGTTAACCAAGGCGCAGGACCCTCCTCTGCCCTCTCTCCTATTGGTGAGCAAGAGTGGAGGAGGCGACAAGAGGGTGGTATAGTCAGCCTTTTGATCTGTAGCACTTGTGGACAGAGCTTTAGCAAAAAGCAGGACTTGCTTAACCACCAGCTGGTCCACGGACCTCCACGGCCAGATGGATCTTCACAGGGCTTGGGTGGCACTAGCGTTAATTCTAATGGCAAAATGGATGGAAGGAACCACATTTGCGTTGACTGTGGCATGTTCTTTGCAGATCGCCATCATCTGATCACTCACCTGTGTCCAGGCAAGGGGAGAGCGGGGGCACTGAACAAGGGTATGAACGCAGCTAAAGGGATGACAGGTGGTGCTGGTACCAGTGGCGGTGGGGGCCCTGTAGACCCTCGACAGATGCCAGATGATGATCGGCCGCACAGGTGTGACCAGTGTGGACGGAGTTACAGACACCCCTGCTCGCTGCTCAACCATAAGAAATCGCACAAGACTGGGGTCTTCCGGTGTCACGTCTGCCAAAAACGCTACTACAACCTACTGGCTCTCAAGAACCACCAGAGGACTCATTTTGACCTAAAGAGGTTAGCCAGCATTGCATGTGCCCTATTATACTCTAACTGTTTAGTTATATTTGCATACTCTAAATGCTTATGTATTATCATGAGTTCCCAACCCATGTGATTACCCAGGACATCATTGAATGTGTAGATTTTAATTAAATTGTGAGTGGTGTTTTTTTTCCATTAGAGAAGATGAGGGCAACAAACATAACTCATACTGATGTACACGCATTTCTGCAGTTGAATCTGAAATTCATAACATCTGTACCTCATTTGTAGTCATCTCTGTACTTGTAAGGGGACCTTTCTTCTGTCTGTTTCTATTTTTTGCTGTTCTTTTTAAAGAAGTTTGTTTTAGCACTGCTTTCTTATCTACTTGTTCTTGTGTGCTTTGTTTACAGGCACAAGTGTGAGGAGTGTGGAAAAGCCTTCAAGATTCAGAAGCAACTGATAAATCATCTACGGCTGCACGAAGAGCATAGAGTGAAGACTGGAGATCGTGACCAACGGGTTCAAAGCATGTCTCACCCCAATGGTGCTCGCTATGAGGGAGGTACATCGCAGCTCCAAGCTATGAGGATGGGTGAACCAAAAATTTCAAATCCTTCCATGAACACCAATTACGGTCAGCTTCAAGGTTTCAAGAAACCATATGCAGGGGCTAGGTCTCAGCAAGTTGATGATGGTAGCGGCCGCCGCCCCTTTGCTTGTGATCAGTGTGGACGCACATATCGCCATGCGGGCAGTCTGGCTAATCATAAGAATCTACATAAGATTGGCGAGTACCACTGTAACGTGTGCAACTCCACATATCCCAATCGACTGGCAATGAAAAACCACCTCAGAATGCATTTTGCTCTTAAAAAGTACACATGCCCTGACTGTGGTAGGGGCTTCAGAAACCAGAGGCAGCTTGAAACGCACACCAGCAATCAGCTCTGTAAAGATCTCCCTGGTCCTCATCCCGGTCCCAGCATGCAGACCATGCCTCCCCCAGCTGAATACCAGTGTGATGGGTGCTCACAAATTTTTTCTACCACCACAGATCTGGCATCACATAACTGCAGTTCCCAACTCCCCTCATCCTCGGCCTCACTTAACAGCTCTAACATGAGCATGGAGATAGGTGACTTGGGGTCTCCAGAACATGAGGAACGCCCTTTTTCCTGTGACCTTTGTGGTTGTTCCTACAAGCATGCTAGCAGTCTCCTTAATCACAAAAATACACACAAAATAGGCAACTTCAGCTGCTCGTATTGTGACAAACCCTACTCCAACTACATGGCCCTGCGCAACCACATGCGTATCCACACCCAAAAGAAGAGACACATCTGCTCGACCTGCGGGAAGGCTTTCCGGCTGGCCCGATTCCTTCGGAACCACCAAAGAGTCCACGAGGAGGGCCACACTCGCTTCGGCTGCCCCACCTGTGGGAAGAGCTTTCAGGGTCGGTCTGGACTGGCCAGGCACCGCTGCGGGGACAACCAGGTAGGCAAGGAGGGCGTGAGGAAGGCCACTTCCAGCACAAGAGAGGGAGAGGAGTACCGGTTCACGTGAGTTTTCGTCTGTTGTTCAAGATTCTTAAAGTGAACTAGTAAAGATCACAGGTTTCTACATGTCTATTACAGGTATATGATCTCCAATCCGGCTTCCTTGGGACCATACGCGTGCCAGAATTCGGATTTTTCTGAAGTTTGGACAGTATGATTAGTGGAGACCAGATAAGTTACTCCCCTTTGCTTTAAGTTAGCATATGCTCTAGTTTGTTAGGATGTCATATTGTCGTAGGTACATTTGATATATTTACTAGGTAGATGTGATTGTATTGTACTAAAGACAGCCAAATGACTGACTCCCTCCTTATTAATGTCTGATTGCTAATGTTCTGTGATGTATGGTGTAGGTATTGATGTTAGCATTTGAGCATTAAGTAAACACTCTGACCATTTCAACGAAGAAAAGTCATTTACATTAGCCGTAGTGGTTCTATAAGTAAACACTGTGTGGGCCCAACAGCACTTAGAATATAATTTCATAGGACTTTGATCTATTTATTAAAGGCATATTTAAAAAATTTATACATAATATAGCTTTGTTTGAATTATATTCACAATCACCCCAAATCATCAAGAGTTCACATATTCCAAAAATAGTAAGTCACTGCCAGCCAAGATGTAAGTCAAATGAAACATGCTGCGTTTTACAGTTATGTAAGCATCTTGTGAGGGCTCCTCTCCCAGAGCAACAAAACCTTATTACATTTTGGGACTGTTGAATTTCTCACTATTTCTACACTACGAACAGTGATATGCTCAAGAAAATTCCTCAGGAGGAAGTTTGTCCTTTAGGCTGTTACAAGTAAATTGTATCACTGTCTTAGTTTTAACACCAAACATAACAAAACCAAACACCGCTCTAAGGGCATGTTATGTAGGTTTTCCTGTCCAAGTTGAGTATTTTTGGCAGCTGGATTCAAGATCATATACCTGTATTAGTGTATCCATCAATGCAGTTGATCACAACTACATATTGTCAGGTTACTTTCAGACTAATCTAGATTACTGATTAATAAGGGGTTAAAAGGACAATGCACAGATGAGATTTATGTTTCCCCTTTTTTGTCTCTGTCTCTACAGATGTGACCAGTGTGGCCGTTCCTACCGGCATGCTAGCTCACTCCTCAACCATAAAAACACCCACACCGTTGGCATCTACCATTGCGCCGTGTGCCTCAAGACCTACTCCAACCTGCTCGCACTCAAAAACCATCGTCGCATTCATTCTGAGACACGCCGGCACCGCTGCCCAGAATGTGGCAAGGCTTTCCGGGTATTGTCCCAGCTGCAGAATCACCGCCGCGTGCATCTAAAGGAGCGTGAGTTTGCCTGCACTCTGTGTCAAAGGAGTTTCCCCACCCAGGCTAGCTTCCGCCTACATTTGGAAATGCACCACAGCCGTGTCCCCAAATCCTCACAACAGTCTGGGGTTTCGTCCAGTGGCTCTAATTTGGGTTGGAGTTCTGGGGTCAACCGTACACTGATGCGGAACCAAGGAATGGAACCGAATGGGCTCCAAAAACTAAACCCATCACGCTATGGCCCCAGTGGCAGCAGCAGCTCATCCGGCCATCAACAACAGCAGTTTCGCCAGAGTTGTGATGAGGCGGGGTGCAAGTCTCATGTCTGTAATCAGTGTGGTCGTGGTTACCGGCACGCCAGTTCACTTGTGAATCACAAGAACAGCCACAAGATGGGCACCTATTTTTGCCAGTCCTGTCAGAAGGAGTTCTCTAACCTTATGGCACTGAAAAACCACAGACGCATCCACACGGAACCCAAGCGTTACCAGTGCCCAGACTGTGGCAAGGCTTTCCGTGTCTCCACCCAACTGATCTGCCACCGCCGTATTCACACTAAGGAGAAGCCTTTCTCATGTCAACGGTGTGACAAGCGCTTCTCTAGCAGGTCCAACTTAAGACACCATCAGAAGGTCCACTGGAACAGTTCGGCACCTTCTGCGGGTCTGACCGTGGGCACCACCAACTTTGTGGTTATGCCCTCTGGGCCCTTTTTATAATTTATGGGGCGAATTTGGGAGGCAGAACTTTAGTGGAGATTCTTGCCAAGTATCTGGAGATGCCAAACCCCCTCATTCCCTTTTCTTCTCACTCAACTCCATTATTAGTTACTGTAGTGCTGGAGGTGTGGCCGTGAGGGTTGTGTTGAGCAGGTTGTTGTTTATGTTAAGAGAACTGCCACTGCATGTAACCTGAAACATTGAATTAATCAGTTAACTCTGTGTGACTGTTTTATGTCATAGTGACATTTGTCCACCCTTATCTTAAACACCACAGGTGACCTTACTTGCATTTTCATAGTTTCCTTTTTTGGGGGGGGAGGGCCACTGCCTTCATTTTCTAATACCAGCCTTTCAAAGAAGTACAAACTGTCAAAATATCTGGCGTCTTGTTTTTGACTATTTTTGACTTTTAAATGGGACATCTTCATTGATGGGGTATGAAACAGCAGATTTCTAATGTTAGATCAGTATTGTTTTTGTGATGTCACAGCTGACAGTTTTGGTTATAGTAGGTTTAAGATGTATACACACACACACACCTCGCCCCCCATCTTTAGGTTAACTGATAAATTGATACATGAATCCCATCCAATATCATCCAATGACCAGCAGAATTTTCAGTCCTAGATGATCCAAAATGACATGTTAACTGTCCAATGAATTCCAAGCAACTTGTATGTTTAACAAGTAGAAAAATCTTTACTGAACATTGTACAGAGAGTAGTTGCAAGGTCTTTGGTTACTGGAGGCAACACGTTTCATGTGTTGTGTAAAATTGTCAGCTTTTTGTCAGCTTTTGTTGTTCTAACTTCAAACCTCATTATTTAGCAGGGTGACAGACAGTTTTACGCTTGGGTTCACTTCTTTGTGACATCATTTGTTTGTTTCCTCTTAATTTCATGTTGTTGCTCAGAAACCACATTTTAAAACTGCAACTAAATAGTTAGTGTATAGAAATTATAGGTTGTGCTATGAAATGGGGAAAAAGCAACAGGGGGGAAAGTATATTGATAGGCTTGTAATGGCATTTGGTTTTACCTTGTATTGTATTGTACCTCTGACTGTATTATTTACAGGAAAACTTTTATAAAATGACTGTAGTATGCATTTTATTTATATTAACACTTGTAACTGAAAACACTAGTTTTAGAACTTCCCAGTTTTAGGATTTATGGTTCCAAATCCTTTCGTTTCCACCCTTCCATTCTCCAGAAGTTATCAGACATGGAGTCTGATGACAGAACATCTAAAGAACACTTGATATAGTGACTGTAATCTCCTTTCTCGTTGCCATTATTTGTTATGCTTTTAAAAGAACATTTCTGTCCCTTGTGTAATAAACAGGGAACTGTAATAATGTGTGTTTTGACTGCAGTACAATGAGTGTGAACATATCACTGTATTAGTATTGCCTTTCTCACGTGATGTCTTGACCACCCCACGCTCATGTCAAGATGTGCCTGTTTCACTCTTTAAACTCACATGTTAAGAAATAATTTTGTGATCATTACAATCAGCAAGGCAATCGTATTTTAAACTCCTCAGTTACACCATTATGGTAACCCATGTATTTATAGTAAGTATTTTTCTGTTTTTATCATCTGTGTATTTAATTGCATTTTACTATCAGCTTGTTTTAAACCTATATTACCTGGGAGCGCTGGTGCTAAGTCATGTATTTTGAGTGAAAATGAAGTTGTTTGCAATATGAGCTGAGCATGGGAGGATGATATGTTTATGTACCTGTTCTCTTGCAAATTATACACAATTTGATAAATTACCAAAAAAAAAAAACACAAATTCTTCCCAGGTGCACAATTGCTACTTTGTTGAAGATTGACAACGTTGAACGATTCCAAAAATAAAAACTAAAAGTTTACATTTTCTTCCATTTTTGTTTATATATATATATAAACAACAGTATATATTGTTATATAAATATATATGCACACACAAACATATAAGTGACTGTACACTTTTTAGCTACATTTTGATAATTCATTTCCTAACAGAACATGTTTGAATTATAACCTAAATGCTGTCGAATAATAAAAATAAATAGGAAATTAATGTAACATTCACTTCAAATGTATGTGTGAGTGCGTCACTTGTGGTGATTCAACACCCACCAGCTGGTTTTAATGTCATGGTGTCCTTCCTTCCTTAATCCTTTGTTGCTTTTTTATCATGAATTTTAGGATATTGTGTAATTCTTTAGATTGTAGTACAGCTAGCATTGCTTTTGTTAAGAGATCCAAGAGTATCCACAAAAATATTGATACATACTAATTACTTTAAAGCCAATAATAGTTTTTCTAGACAATGTTTTATACAGTTCGTGGTTCAGGGTTAACAAACATTAAGTGATTAATAAAATAAAAGCTCATTTAAATAGGGCCAGTCAGCAGGACGTGTAATAGATGACAGTTCATAATCAGTTATTCAGCGACAGTGACCACTAGCGGCGCACTGAGGAACTGCCGCGACACATTATCATCTACACATGTATTTACATCAGGCGTCCTAAAAAGTTATAATTACAGAAAATTATCTGTATATACACTATTCATGCCTGTATATCTATATACACTATTCATGCCTGTATATGTATATACACTATTCATGCCTGTATATCTATATACACTATTCATGCCTGTATATGTATATACACTATTCATGCCTGTATATGTATATACACTATTCATGCCTGTATATGTATATACACTATTCATGCCTGTATATGTATATACACTATTTATGTTAGTATATGTTTATACACTTCATGTTAGTGAATTTGGGACTGTTGTCTCCCAGTTAAAAATGCAAATTTACGACATTGAGTAAACGTCAACTGTTCTGACACGCTGTGGAGAAAATGTAGATGATTCTTAAAAGTATGTTGGACCATGACAGTAATCAAAACATTAATTCAGGAGAAATCCATCCCAAAATGAAAAACATCTGTTACTGTTTACTCACCCTTTAATGTCTGTAGTGTTATTCTGATGAAGACGTGTGAAGCATGTACGGCTCGGCTCGCAGTGACGTCACGCCTGTCAGTATAAATACAATAAAAACAGTGTATGCGACTTGTTTGCTATATTTGAACTATTCTTAAACCAATAAGAAATGTTTGCGTACAGAAATTAACTGTCACGTCGACGTGACGTCATCGAGTGCAGTCAGTCAGTGAAGACTGGTTTGGTTCGCGCGCAAACCTTTAACTAATGATAAACTGCTGAATAAAAGTGACCTGAGGAGCACAGAGACACATCCTGAGTGTTGTCTGTAAGTTATGAAATGATTTGGATGAATTCAGGTTTGGTTATAATTGTTTTGGTTAAACGTCTAATGATCTTCATCATTTCAACCAGGAGCAACTGCTCAGTATGGCGATCAAATGTGTTTGATGAGTATTTTATGAGATTATTTAAGATGAAATATTTCTGGAACAGGTTTAATTAAACCACGTGCACAAGGTCTTGAAGAGGTCTTGAAGTGTCCACTAGATGGAGAAACTTACCTTCAGACAGCTGCATGAATGTGGCCTGAACTCTTACACCTGTCATTCATTTCACTGCAGTTGTCTGTGAGCAGGAAATGCAGGAAATGCAGCTGCATGACTCAGTGTAAGGTAAGTTATTTGACTCAGTGCAAACACTTCTGCTGGAGGCTGTGTTAAGGTTTATAAAGAGCATGTCTGGTGTTCAGCTATGTGATCCGTGTGCGACACAAATAGTGAGTTCAAGCTTTTTCAACACTTGACAGTTACAATAATAAACAGAGATAAAAAACAGTACAAATGTGTGCATCAAACATGTGTTTTTACACATATAGAAATATTCATGCAGTCATACTTTGGTTAATAAGAAAAACATATAAAGCTTATAGTTCAAACAGCACCGTGGCTGAATTATTTTTATAGAAAATTTACAGCCTGTTGCTTAGCAACTGGAAAACCAGCCCTTTATACCTGCCAAGTTAGGCAAGTTTTTACTGAAAGGGCTAAATTAATTCATTGAGGTAATGATAAACACTTGTTGGTTCTGCACTAATCCCCAGACATGTGCTGGTCCAATCAATACCAGTGTACTGTGATTGACCAGACCCCTGTTATCATTCAGAGGGTCTTTCATTCTAAGCGCACCCAAAGCATTACAGAGGATGAAACATCTTTGGCATTACTCAGACAAAATTAGCATTTGTGTTACAGTTATTACTTCAGGATGTCTGTCATTTATATTTTTATAGCACTTTAATTATATATGGTATATAAGATTATAGGCGCAGACTATACCTGCCATGGCCATTCTAAATCATTTCTGGGATCAAATTCAAACCTTACTGATCTAATTTTCTTGATATGTCAAATAGGAGCCAACAAGCAGCTCTTGAACCATGAAATAATGTAATTTAGCCATAAAGCTGACAAAAGGTCTAAATCTAGTATGGCAGTGTGGAAGGCAGTGTAGTGAGAAATTTAGCTTCAGTGACAGTATTTGACAAAGGTCACAATAAATGAAGAGAAGCACTGAAGAAAAAAACTAAATCTACAATCACAGACATTTCCATCCAGATGAAAAAAAATGTATGTGAATTGCCTTCTGATTCTTGCTAGTAAAAAAATGAGGTTCTATGATGGATACGATGCCGCCTTCAATTACAAGCCATTCTGGGATATTTTCTACTTATTTGTTCATGCATTTCATTGCAAACATAAAACGTTAAGTTTTACCTTTTTATGATCAGTCCCTGCGTGTGAGTATTTCAGAAACAGAACAGGAGAAACAGTATGGAAGACCACTACGCTGTTTACACTGGACAATCGTTTTTATTTTTTTGTTTCAGTTCATAATATCTGTTTGTTGGGGTTTTCCTTTTTTCATTTTCATTTTAACTTAAAGATTTGACACACTTATAAAAGACAGCATCTGCATAGAGTTCTCATCGTAAAGATCCATGGAGAAAAGAGGGAGAGTAAGTTGTGAGAGTTTGGAAGAAGATAGCAAAGGTCAAGAGAGGGGAGGTATACTGGTACGCCACACTAACCAAACAGAACAGCAAACATTATTACAAGAGAGGGGAGAGAGGGACAATTAAGTTGTTTGTTTGTTTGTATCTTTTTCCTTTTTTTTACAATACAGTACACACATACACACACAGAAAATAAAAGACAAAAGTTGCAATTCCAGTCAAAGTTGCAGAAATCGATTTAATTTCTTCCCGTCGTTGGTGCCCATCTCATTGGATTTTACTTTCAACTTAGATCCTAGTAGGGCAAGAAGACATTCGGAGATACATGTTTGAACGGTTTGAACATGGTTTGAACCATGGTACGTTTCTGTAGTTTCCCACAATTACATTAACATCAGTGCTTTCCTATAGAGGTGTGAGAAAGCCCTTTTCTTGTATTGCACAGATGTGTTTTATTCTGCTTGCTGAGCACTCATTCTTCTCTGCTGTACTTTCTAAGGGTTGAAGTAATGCGTTCTTCATATCTGACCACTACATCATCTTCTGCCAGAGATCTTAGGTTGAACTATATCATAGCTTTTGAATTTTAAACATGCTACAGCCGACTTACGCAAGGTTTTCTAACGGTTATGTACAGTTCTACTCGACTGTGTCCGAACATAAACCACGCAATGCACATCAATTCTACTTATAAATCATTGTAAATTAGGCGTTGGTGATGCAGCCGACCTCGTGGTGTGTAGGTTTCTGAAAGCTACAGATGGTGGTGTGTGCATTTGACTGTTTGACCTATCAATGGTGCACATGGAGGGAAGCACTTTCCCAGAGTTTAACCATCAACGGCTCTCTGAGTTTACATGATATACTGTATTGAGTCTGATGGTACAGATGGTTTTATTCTATTTACTCTATTTACTACTCCATAACACCCCTGACATCATCATCATCATCAGAAACGAAAGATGCTGCTTTTAAAACGAGCCAGAGCGGAACGAACGGTCAGTAAAGAGCTGTGACCAGGGCAAAGAAAAAACGAATTAATCAATCTCACAACTTTGACAGGAACTATTTTAGTAGTTTTATACATGGACATGCAAGTCATTTTTTCTCTCTTTGAAATATTTACAATAATTACAAGACAAAGATTCAGTTCAGATTGACAAAATCGCGAGCATTCAATATTACTACTAATATAACACAACTTCTCGGGATTCTTTAAATCATTGTAGTTATATAACTCATCACATCTGATAATGGTAGAATTTAATTATGTCATCCTAATCCAGTCGGCAAAGGTTTACTGTGTCTTCCTTCTGAATTATAATAGTATGCTCATCACATCACTGCAGGTCGTTGTGTGTTTGACCTTGTTGATGATCATTTTTGCCATAATCACAGTTTGAGCATCTCTACAAACCTTTTTCTCATGCTAATCTAACACTGAAACAAGAATACTGGTATAAAGTTGAATGGAAATATACATCAAAGCAATGACACGAAAGGGCTTGAAATGAAGGAGACTGATGGCTGGGGCTGTTGAGTGACTCATGACTGCAGTCTCGGGTGTTGCTCTCTTTCAGAGGTGCATAAAGAAGAACGCTGGTTGTCATGTGTTGGAGAGTTCTGTTAGTGTGGACACAGAACACTTGCAGTGTACTTGTTTATTTCACTGCTCGCTCACCGCGTGATCGAAAAATGAGATCATTCTTTTCTCCACCTGCAGTGATGAGGAACTCAACAACCCCCAACCAAAAAGACTATTATGCAGTTATGCTCTAAAAGTACATGTTAATATATATTTAGTTTGTAATTTTCACTCATTTACAAAACGCCTTTTCAATGTGCTGTTATGCTAGCGCTGTCTGGTCATTTCAGTGTCTGTCTGAACATCCAAAACACAATAAAAAACGAACATAAGACAACTAAAAAAACGTTCATCCAGATCTGTGCCCATGTTAATTATACAATTTTTATTTCAATGTTTTTTTAACCAGAGCTCTGTCTACGTCTAATGTATTGCCAGCACAGAGGCAGAAAGAAAAGTGGGTTGAACATAAATAGCAACATTTGCGAAAAAACAACATTATACACACAAAATTTAAACATTGCAGGAAAATATTTTTGTACGTAGCTGTTCTTGGAGAAAGTGCTTTAAAACGAACAAGCCTGTGTAGTATACATCATACATTTTCTTATAAATAAATATAAATAAATAAGCAAATTCAAAACCTTCATTATGAGAACCATGTGGTTTGTATGCAGTGGAATTTAAACAACGAATACAATAAGAGAGTTCACAAGATTATACGGGTGGAGAGAACGACACAATACAGTCGACTGTAACATTGTGCTCTGTACTCGCATTATGCTTTGGCTTTTAAATCTTATTACTTTTCTCGACATTTGAATGAAGTCGCACAAAACTGGGACGCTGTAGCCACAGACGACCAGACGTCCCGGCCAAAGGGCTCCGACAGCAGACCAGCACACACAACCACACACACACACAAATGCTCATGCACACATATACAGCAACGTTTATGTAAAAAGGAAAATGGGGGGGCGGGGCACGCACACATGGCCTTTGAGTTGCACAATTCGACAGCGCAGCACACGACTCACGATAAACAATAGTCTTTACGAAAGAAGTCACTTATCATCACCAGTTAAGCACAACATTCAAGTTGGGAAAACATCCAGGGTAATGGAAAATAAATAAACTGCGTCAGAACGATTTTACCCAGAGTGTTTCCAGAGGGTTTGGGGGGAATGGGGGGGTAGGTCATTTACACTACAGACGTGGTAACTAAATACCTGGCAACAAACACAGATCTTGTAGTTAATGTGCACATTGACAGGGAACACGCTCATGGGGACCACGCTAAAGCTCCAGCTTCATCAGGTCATAACAACAAATTATTAAATGATGTCAATCCCCCATCCAACCCTTTAAGAGTCAAAATAAATCATTTAAAATGACAAAGAACACAACATATATACAAACCCAAATAACAGTACAACCCAAAAATGTGGCGGCGTAAGACATAGTTTTCTTTGATTGTAAAGTGCACATGATCGAGAGCCATGCAAACTAACAAAGCGAAAGTTGCATGCGTTAACAAATAAGGGCCTTCCAGCTATATCATCTACTAAAACAACACCGACGTACATTTTTACCTCATTTACCACACATGTAAGTGATTTGACACTAAATACACAGAGGTTTCAAAGAAAACATGCTGGATGTTTCTGAAATGAATAAAGCAAAAGAGTCCCGGCCCTCTGCCTCAGGCTTTGAGAAAGTGTACAGGATACATCCCCAGTTCTGCCCTGTTCCCCTCTGCTTTGCTTTGGGTAGGTAAGGGGGGGTGGTGGTGGGGGCTCCTGTTTTATATATATATATATATATATAAGCAGAACATGGACAATGAAGTCAATGTTGGAAAAATAAGTTTTTTAACAATAAGGAAGAAGGGCTTTGTAAGCGTATAATCTCCTGGTATTGTCTGAGACTAATCAAGCAAAGAGAGATTGTGAATTTGTATAAACAAACAGAAAACAGAGCTAAAGTTTGGTTTTGAATTTTAGCCCTTAAATTGAAAACAAGCAGAACATAGTTTACCAAGCGGCACTTTCTGTCTTAAAACTAAAAGAGAAACTGAAACAAACTGATCCTGCTGTATGAGTTGCGTTAAAGAAATCTTTGGAAGAAACATGGCAGCTTGTAAGCTAGTATTATCTTGAAATCTTGAAATCTAATCTAATCTAGTATTATCTTGAAATCTAAAAGGTGCTATCATGAGCGTTAGGAGCTAAAGTTAAATTGTTTTGTTTAATATAACGTGTGTAACTCTCTTCATATTTACTCTCTTCATTTACTGCATATTAGATGTATTCATAAGTTCCTGTTAAACTTTAGCTTGATGAAGCTTACAACACATCATTTTCTTCAGTGTGCCCACTAAAAACTACATGAAAATATTTCGCCTGCATTGACTACATCATTTTTTAGATATGTAGAATTTATTGTAGGGACTTCTGGGAGTCTGTATTGTGCCAGTAATTTTAAATGTGTCAGGGTTAAGTCTTAATTTACTAGCACCAAGGTGAAAAACATATGGTAACATAAATAAATATTTATGGCAAATAAACACATAAGTAATGATGAAACGTAAGCAGAACTGACCACCCTCCGAAAGATTATTTTTAGGCTTCAAGTATTGACATTTCCTCATAAGACAGTGTAGACAAATAAATTGTGTCTGTTTTTTCTTGCAGAAGCCTTCCATTGTTCCTCTAGCAGAATTTAATTCATAGATCAGGGGCACTTTTCACTATCAAAACTGCATAGTTCAACAGTTTGCACAATGCCACCCTACCAGTCTCAATGTAGCTTTCTAAATGTGTAAAAATGTGATGACTTTTAAAACAAAAAATGGCTGTTTCTTCACTGCCGACTATCAACAGTAAAGCAAATGAAGGTGATGGAAAGGCCACAAAAAGAACACAAAACAAAAATCTTTATGTACAAACTTTCTATAATTAAATGTGTGCTTCTTAGATCATGTTTTTTCTTTCCTTGTTTACGGTTGCCCACAAACTATTAAGAAATTCCACTGTGAGTTTGATGCATTTAAACTAGAGCAGTCTGATGTTTAAGCAACCACTCAGAATGTTGAACTATTACTGTTGTCTATAACGTTTATGCAGGATAGTGTTCTAAATGTTACAATGGTTTTGCCAAACATGAACAAAACAATTTAGCAGTTGCTGGCACTGTCCTGGATGCCCCCCGCAAAAATGAAAGCAACGCTAAAAAAAAAAAAAAAAAAAAAAGTTGATTTTATTCTTTACAGGTAGTAACCCATGTGCTGCATTTATGTTCAATACATTTACATGTACAGTTTGTAAATATTATGTTTATTTGAACCCACTTTTGTATATATTTAAATCAGCTAACATCGTAACATCGTGATTTTATGATTTTGATTTTTAACCCTACCCAAACCCCCCTGACAGTTATGACAGTTTCCTTATTTTGCGTTTAAGTGGATGAAACACTCAGCTTTACAAGTGTTCTTCTCTCTTCATGTCGTTTAGAAGCCCAGGGTTCCTCCGATAGTGGACGCCAAAACCACTCCCAAAATTACACAGCAGATGATAATCATGATCTTCTTCTACAGAGGGTCGAAAGAAAAAAAAAAGAAACAGGTGTAAACAGCCAATGAAAATGACAAGCTCTTGATTTTCTAGAACAATTCTTTTTTTTTACGTTTTTTTGTTTAAATAACTTTAATCTCGTTTTAATGATGAATCTGGATTGTTGAAGAAACATAATACATAAAAAGAAACATAATAAAGTCTAATTAGCAAACCTTCCCCATCACTACAGTATCTTTGCCCTCTTATAACCTGCTTATATTTCACCAGAAGTTCACTATTGGCAGACAGCCATAGGGCTACAAAAGGGTAACAGCACCACATTTACAGTTTTTATTTAAGTCTTTGGAAACCATAGAAGTAGGTGGCGAACCACCAAAGGTCTGCGGTAATTGGAACAACCGTGCAATGGCCATTGGCAAAACTGCAGCAAAAGCTAGATGCATCTCTTCCAGAACCTACTGGAGGCTTCACACCCTTGGCCATTAAACTCTGGGTCAGTGTATCTCTGGGCTATCTTGTGCCATATTATCTTGGATCAGAAATGAATTCTGAGTACTTACATTTGTAAAGCCTGTGTTAATGTACTTGTTAACATGATTAATATTTACTGAGGTAAGCAGTGTTTAGTTTATGCATGGCTGTCTGATGCTAAATAACTGGCACTGCAATTCAAAA
>JAZGTK010003713.1:0-26556 GCA_036877625.1 Ambastaia sidthimunki
TAATTAATCTCAGTGTTAAGCTAGACTTTTCAGCGCTTCACACTTCCACAAATCCACTTTAAAATCTGCTTTGTCTGGAATTAAAGGGCCGGAAGCAAATTTACACCCTTTTATTTCACAGCCGCCTACTCTCAGCCCTCATTCCAAAACTTCCCAAGTGTCCTGCAAGCGCGTGAGCGTGTGTCCATCTGCGTGAGCATGTTGTGGACACATTCACTGCTGAATATCTCTGCGTGTGCTGGAACGTTCTACTGTACATGCGTGCAACGTCTCAAACACGGTTTGTGTTTCATGGAAAGAAAGACAAAGAAAGACAATTTTACAGATTTGGAACAACACAAGGGGGAGGAAATGAGAACTAAATTCTTTAAAAATGGCCCTGAGGATATGTGACCTACACCAACTCATACTGCAATACTGCATTCATAACCGTCATTGAACGCCCTCAGGGAACTTTCTAATAATCTGAATAATCGATGGATTTCTCATTACAGATTCACAGTCAGACATCAGTCCATCTTCAAACAAGAACCTTGAGCTACAATGTATCTTAGAAACGTAAGCGAGTAAAAGACAGGCAGGTAGAGCAAATGAAAGAGAAGAACAGAAGAATGGCACCTGCAGTGGACGGTGATGGGTCCCGCGTCTGGAGGATTGAGGAATTTCACTTGGCGAATGAAGCCCAGCAGACCGGTGGCATAGCACGGAACTCCATGATCAGGCCAGCTGGTGAAATGAAACTGCCGTATTTCCCGGATCTCGTGATGGCCCTTCTGAGGGAAAGGTCACATGATCAGCCTACGATCATCCTACTGAGTCTTAAACATGCAGTAAAACATCATTAGCCACTCATTACTGAGTCTTAAAGACGCACTAAGTGATTTCTGAAAAACACTTGAAAATAGAAATCAACATGAAATATGTATGTATATGTTTTGGCACATTGTCCTGGTTGTGTAAACAGGATAAACAACAAGGTGGATAGGTTTGTGAATAGGACCCATCCCCACAATGTCATAACACTTACGTAGCCAATCAGCAATAGAGGTGTGTTTATCAGCTGTTCGTTGTTGCTTGTGTTGCATTCTGTTAGTTATTTTGAGAACATGAATGTAGTCTTTATTCTGTATTGTGATGGTACCAGTACTGTACTTTTGTAATTAAAGTTACAAAAACATCTAGATACATAACAGTAATACAAATTTAAAAGGAAAATGTGACACGGATACTTTAGACTAGATCATAATAAGTGATTCCCGCCCAGCACACACACGTGCTCTGTGTCCGTCACACACTAAGTAGACTGAAGAAACCTTTTCCTGCCACTTTCTTACCAGCAGCTAATGCTCTGATAAGCTTTTAATTATAATTTGGGATTCAGCGCAACATAATCCCTGTCTGGAGGTGCTGATACCACCTAGAGAGGACCAATGTCACACTTTAATGCTGCCCGCGTGTGTGTTTCAGTGTGTGTGTGTGTTTCAGTGTGTGTGTGTGTTTCAGAGTGTGTGTTTCAGAGTGTGTGTTTCAGAGTATTAAATTAGCCACTATAGATGATGAGAGACACCAGGGTGTGTCATGTCTAATATTTGGGTATGAAATCCAGATCTGTATATGCATCAGGGCACAAGAAGAGTGTATCATGACAACCATTAATATCAGCTTTTATAATTAATCATCTTCTTCAAATGCTGCTTTTTATATTATTTTTTGTACAATTTCTTTTTCAATTGAATCTCATTGTTGTTTCTCTTAGAGATTTTACTGAGATCTCAGTGTTATTTTTTATTTTATAAACTGCTTCCACTAATTATGAAACATGAGTGTGAACACTGAAAACTGGATGTCTCATAACAACTGCTTTTTTCTTCTTCATGAGGAAATGTTTGAAAGACTCGTGAGACAGATGGATTGAACGGTCTCAAAAACTTGCTGATGAGTTGCAGCTCCATGCGGTACCGCCCCCTCTAAACGACTCCCACGATCAAAGCCTCTTCTGCTCTACATCTGCTGTGTTTGGATCATCGGCAAACTCAAGCTCTTCCTAAGAGCCTCTGATTGGCTTTCATTGCAAAACATTGTCTGCAGGCTTCAGATCTCAAAGTTTATCTGCTAGAAGTTCATCAAGCTTGTGTTAATTTATGCAGATCTGGAGTCACGCTGTTCTTCAACAATATAAACAATGAAATGATTGAGTGAAACATCCATTATGGTCTTAAACACAAGCTGACTTCTCATATGGTTTATATGAACATCAGACTGATGGAGAGATGAACAGAGAAAATAACTCAATTAACAGAGGGAGGGATGGATGGATGAATAAATAGATTAGGTTAGAGAAAATTTGTTAGTTGGTTACTAGTTGGTAAGTTAGTTGGTTCGATAGCTGGATAGTTGGATGGAAAATGAATTTCTGTAAATGAATTTCTTCAAATGTTTCTCCTAGACAACAGAAAGTTAAATGAAGAACAAATGGAGAACTTTGTCTCCTGCTTTTCTCAGAAACAGCTCCTGTAACCTCACGTGTCTCCTTCAGAGTTTGTGAAGGTGTTTCTGTTGGGTTTATATAGGGGATGAGTGTATGGATGTATAAAGAGTTTTTTACCTTTTGGACTGTGAAGGTCCTGATCACATATTCAGCCAGCGGTTCTGTTTCGATCAGTGTGACTTTGATGTCTCCGTACAGCTCGGTCTCATCCGGCCAGTACCGCACACACTTTACCTTTACAAACACACACACACACACACACACACAGTTCACTGTACAGCATGAACTAAACTCAGACATAATAGCATTTCTGAAAACATGCCCTGGATGACACAACATTACAGAGAGTTGTAATTGGCCAGCTGTCAGAAAGGAGGTTATCTCTGTATTAACAACCCGCGGTCGGAGCTCACCGGAGCGCTTCATTGGACACTGGTCATTATACTCATTGTGACATCAAACTGCTCTCGTGGGAAGATCTTGAAGCTCTTTTGCACCTGATTATGTTCAGTTTTAGGATGTCCTCCAAAAAGCATGGCTGACCTGATTAAAGTTTCTGTCTATAACATGAAACTTCCTGTCTCACAAAATCTGAAAGGAACCCCCCAAATTCTCTAATGTAAGTACTGCAACACTTACTGTAAATTACATATTTTTAATGGTGATATTAGATTCTCTTGACTGGAATATGATATTTCGTTTTACTATATCACAGCGAAACATGAAGGAAAATGCTATTTTTTTGCATTACAGTAAAGAGATGAAATATGACCCTGAAATGTTCTGATTTACAGTGTGTCCAGATATGCTTTGAACTTCCAAATATGTTACACAAGCACTCGACGGTCATAAATATAAATGTGTTTAAGTATAATGTTAGCAGGCCAGATTTAAGCTTGGGGCCCTCAGAAGAATGCTTTGTAAATAACACC
Organism: Ambastaia sidthimunki; assembly: GCA_036877625.1. Taxonomy (NCBI): domain Eukaryota; kingdom Metazoa; phylum Chordata; class Actinopteri; order Cypriniformes; family Botiidae; genus Ambastaia; species Ambastaia sidthimunki. The sequence continues at coordinate 3,421 of JAZGTK010003713.1, forward strand.
CTTAATCCTGTGGCATTTATTAAGGAAAGAGTTAATTAAAGAACACCTACCCTGCCCACTTCCACCAGGTTGGTTACCATGACGATACTGGCAGAATTCTCTTGCCAAATCATCCTCCAAAAATCTCTCACTGTTTCCTGCATGGGGCCTACGGGAGATGAGGAGGGACAAATTTAGAAGCAAACAAAGGCACCGTTAAGATCCGACATCAACAGTGTTGTTTAAGATTCAGAGATCATCTTTGAGAACATGACCATCTCAGACCAGCTCCAACTTCCACGCCAGTACAGGATTATACTAGTCATACTGGTATTTTTGTGTGATTGTTAGTGCTGGTACAGTGAAGTTAATATATCTTAGTTCCAGCACTATACAAATATATATATATATATATATACACCCCAGTGGTAATTATTCACATTTTGTTATGATGTGTTTTGGATACAGAGACACACAGATAATGTTCAGTTCAGTAAGTTCTGTTGGTTTTGCTGATGTTGTGTCTTTGTTCTTTTAATTACCTTGTGTGGCTATGTAATGCCTTGGTCTGTGGTAGCCCTGGGAAACGAGATGGAAGATGAAAATTATTCAAATGAGGTTCAGTTTTTTGTTTTACCTGCAGAAACCGCATGCAACAATGAACTTCATTAAAGTAGATGAACAGACTTTGTTTGAAACCAATTCGGCACTGGATGAGACATTGAGATGTTTTATGCTGTCAGCCCATTAGCATTTTAACCACTACCAGACAAATTAGTCACCGGTTTAGTCCTGCTCCTGTCAGGTTTTAACACACCATTGTGCTTTACGAGCGGGTCTCTGCTATGCTAGAACCAGTAATTGTTCTATCTGCAGGAATGTGATGGGTGGTCCGATTATAAGTGCTGCAGGGTAAGCAAGCTGCTCTGGACATGTTTATTTTCATCCCCCTTCATCTTGTAATTAAAACAATCATATGGACGCATCATTATGGTGTTTACATCATGTTAATAGATTCAAAGCACTCAGAAAACACTTTCACTCTGATATGAAGCTTATTGAGGATGTGGAACGATCGCTACAGTCATTTACAGTAACTTACACGTGCATTTAGACAGAGAAAGAAAATCCACTGTATCTTTAATTCATCGTAAGGACGGATCTGAGGTAGCACGCAGCACATAAATGTTGCATTTATCTATTAGGTTTTTCTCTGACAGCAAAAATGAAGCTCTTCTGACATTTAGAGGGGGCTTATGCAATACAGAGACTTTAAAGGGCTTGAATGTTATGTTCTCAGCTAAGGATCATTGTTTCTTTATCACTCCAGCAGTGGCTCTGATGGGTTAAAAGCAGCAAACACACAGTCTGGTCTGTTTAATGCAGCTATACTTACATCTATGTAGTTGGCATTGATGTAGTCAGAATGAGGGTCTCCCTCCAGAGGCTGCAGCCGGACACGAGTGTGATCGTCTGTGGGGTCAAATATTCACAGAAGAGCCAGTCTAAAGTTACACATACACTTTAAAGGGGAGCTACAAATGCATCAGCTGTCCAGGAAACTAAAACCATTGAACACAGTGTGATTCAACCAAGCTGAGGCTAAAACAATGAGCAGGAAAGTCTTACAAGATATTCAGGATTAAAGAGTGTTAAAGTAGCAGCAAAAACTCCATTTGGATGGACACAACACAAGTCAATTGGTTTGAAACAACATTAAGGTAAGTAAATGACCACAGATGTTTTATTTTTGGGTGAACTGTGTCTTTAAGAATCTCCAGGTTTAAAAACACAAACTGCTGTTGAATAATTACATAAATCAATTCAATAAAAGCTGAACGATTTTTTTGTGCTTGTCAGTATTAATAGTGATAAAGAATTGTGTTTTTACAGAAATTTAATGTGTGACTCACTGTAAGTTTAAGCACAAGGCAGACAATCACAAACTTTATAAAAACTACATAATGATGGAAAACACTTCTCTAAAAAGCCTCTCGTTTCTAAGCAACTCAAGTCCGGGAGCCGTAAGTTCAACGCCACACTCTGGAAAGTGACAATGGGAATCAGGCCATTTTCTCATCATGAGAAGAGCATGAACAGAAGAGAGCAGAGTTAAGTCTTGGCATGTAATTGATTTAATTATTCCAGGCCTGCCAATCTTCATCTTGTCTTAGCTGAAACTCTTGATCTGCCAAGAGTTTAACGCAGACACCAAATCGTTCCGCCCTCAAAAGGTGAAGACGTACAGTTCTGCAATTACTGTTCCACTTCTAGAGAGGAGAAGAGAGTTGGGATCGGGAAAAGGCGGAGGGTAAGAGGAAGGGTCTGACACTTGCTCCGCACCAGCGTGTGGCGCTCCGCTTTGATCATATGGAAAATGCAAATGTGCTGTTGAGGCGTGTCGACTCGAAGCCAGCGGATGTTCTCTGATGGCAGGAAACTCCACAGAATCCCTCATTCCCTCCTGACTTTCCTTTTTTCATTCCGAGTAGAGGCAGCACCATCACAACTGTTTACCCACATATAACCCCTTCTTCCTCTCCACATCCTCTCCTGTTCTTCTTCTCAGTATTTTTAACTCTCTGTCTCGCCTCGCAAACATTTCAGCTGTCTCTCGCAGGTGCTTTTGTCTGTGGGCTGACCTCTCAGCTCTGGGAAAGGAAGTGTGCGGGTGGGAAGCACAAATGAAGGAGACGGAGGCATGTGGATGGAGGATGAGAGGGAACGAGACGGGGCTAATTAGACTCCACAGAGTCAGTCGTCATAACAGCAAGATCTCGGCAGGGACGCTCATCACAGTGAGGGGCCAGACACGAAACTCTAATTGGGAGAGAAACTGCGGACTGCAGACACATACAGCAGCTCTTAGTCATTCCTGTTAAACTATTCAGATGTTGGATGATCACCTGTTTAGTGGAAGGAGAAACGTTTGGAGGGCACAAGGTTTATCTTGAGTGATAATATGTTACTCAACATGCACTGTTACTTTGTTTATAAACTTCAGAACTGTGCTGTACTTGAACTCAAAGAACATTGCTTTTTATTGTGCTTTATAAAAAAAACTGCTAGAAATGCCCTAGCAACCTCCATAACACTCCTAGTACCTAGTGCTGAGTTTTACATATTTTATAAAAAAAACTATTTGTTATTGCCAATAGCTGATACAATTGTTAATATACAGCCTAAATTGATCAATGCAGATAATGTTAAAACTGTTAAAAGTCTTCCATCGTAAACACCCAAAATAATTAAAATATCCACCACAGAGTGTGTTCAGCACAAACAGCTTCTTTAAAGCTGAAAACTCTTCTTTTGAAAGTACCGCCCCAAAAATGTCACTGCTCTCTTAATCACCAGTTTTAAGCCTGTGCCGTCCTCACAGCTCATATATAACCTCAGTGCGCTGTCAGACAGCCCAGTGCATTATACACCCAAATAGACTATTAAATCCCTCCTGACAGCACAGAAGTTCCTCTGTGGAAGAGGCTGCTTCACACACCTCGTGGCGTGAGTGTCAGGCTTTCTAATCCAGTTTAATCCAGTTCCATCCGCTCTGGGATAAGACGCTTTGCTCATGAAGTCTACCTGAGAAAAAGCCAGAAGTGTTTATTCCAGCACTTACTCTTGAAGAGCGTGACTTAAGACAAGTGTCACCTTAATTTAAACGCCTTTCATTACAGAGGTTCATCTGCACCAACAGCAATGAAAAAGATCTTTGTGACAAGAAAATTAATTTTTTGCCTGTTAATCTCATGGTCTGAAACCCCCAGAGGGTTAAAACTACAAATGGGGGTGGAAAAACACAAATGAGATCTCTTTAATATCTCAATTGGTTCTCCTAGACAGTAACGAGATTAAATCAAGAGCAAATTGGGCTTTTGCTTAAGTATCTCAAACTCCCATGTGTCTCCTTTAGGGATTCAACAGATTTTAACATGTCTCCAGCTACAGTATGATTAGATTTGCAAAGATGCAAAGTCTGGTAATCTATTTAATATCTAATCTGTTTCTCCTAGACAGTAATCAGATTACAAACTGTTCTCTGATTTGCCAAGATAGCAAAGTATTTAATCAAAAGTCTGAGATTTCTCACGAAATGCTTTTGAAACTTATCTGGCTAAATTATCCAAATTAGTTTTATTTGCTCTAAACTCTTACTGTATATCTCATAATTGTCTCATTTTGGTCTACTTTCTATTCAATAAAGCTTGATGATGTCAGCAGAAAAGGAAAAATGTTTCATGGCGGGGCCTGTTCTGAACGACAAACATTATGAACACAAACGTTTTTTTTTTTAAATATATTATCTTTCACCAATAATGCTACAATCAAAACCTGAAACAAACAGAAACAAGAAACAAAATGACCTATTTTAGTTTTCACCAAATGTTATAAGTACAAAAAAGCAACATCTGAGAAATAACATTTAAACTCATCTTTATATAATAAAGAATGAGTCATTTTGTTTTGTAAATGAGAGTTGAATCTGACTAGTTGGCTACTCTTGGTTAAGGACGTTAATCAGTGATAAATACTGTAAACAAAACACATCTGTGTGCGTGACGCACAGTGCAGTACATGTGAATGCTAATCCTGAAGCTTTGGTCAACACATCAGAGGAGAGTTTCTACTCAAACACTTCAGAAGAGGCTGAGGAGACCGACAGCAACACGTGAACAGAATTCAAGTAAGAAGCTGAAGGGCTCAAAGAGAAGGAACTGGAAGGTATCTTCACACACACGCAGCACTTAAAAGAGCAAGACTCGCTCACTTTTGTGCTTGGACTAATGAAGATGAACAACCTGGGCATTTGTTATTCAGAGAGCGCCTCACCTTGCATATTTTACCCTCAGATCCACAAAGGCGGCGATACTAACTGGTTGAAATGAGTGACAGTCTGTGTAATGGGAGATTGTGTGCTAGTTATCTGTCAGGGGTTTTCTTCCCTCAGCGATTGTGTGGCGTGATGCTCACTACATCAAAATTGCATCATGCGAGTGATTTTTATTCAGTGAAGGAACTTTATTCAGTTCATATGAAGATATAAAAAGAGCATTTCATCTTCACTGCAGCTAAACGTGTCATTTAGAGAGACCTTTTGCAACCCAAAATTCATAGTGATCTGCCCACTGGCCATCTGAAGACATCATAAACATATTCCTGACACGAAGAGCCTGTTGTAAACACTGGACAACATTTTTTCTTTCTAAGATCCTTTACTTTGGCCAAATTCTAGCGCAGCATTGTAGCTGTATATCATAGGTAAGACCCAGATAACAATTTTAGGTAAGAACGTTTCCATTAAGTAACAAAAATGTTATTTTGAATGTTCTAGGAATGTTCAAATGTCCAGTTTTTTAGATGCTGTATTAACGTTGTTTGGTTATAAGAAGGTTATTCAATTATTTTTTTATTCTGTAATGTTCAGTGTGTCTCTAAATACACTCATAGACACAAAAAACACTTGTACTAAGCACATATGTTAGCAGTGGTTTATATATTCTTATTCTAGTGTTGTGATTGGACAAAATAAATGAACATGTTTCTCTTGAATGTTTGGTTTGCACCATGCAGACAGCAGATATAAACGCTGCCAGAATTTCCCCTCTGCTTTCTGAATCAATATTCTAAAGATGAGGGCTTATTTTCTTCTGCTTTTTAAGATTTGATGGTCTTTTCTCAGGAGAAGCCCCAACTTTTCAGAATGCTGCATTCAGTTCAACACATTCCTGAAATAACATCTCCATCTCACATAAGTACAAAGTTCTTCTCATCTTCTACTATATGTGCTGTTTTCCCATCTTAGCTTCTGTGATATTGTCCTCTGTTCGGGGATGAGACCTGTAGGTATGTCACAGCTTTCTCTTTGTGCCACCAACTCTTTCACTAACCCGCTGCCAGCGCATTTCCTGCGATCGCAGTCCGAATCGAGCATTCAGAAGGACTTCGTATCACCATGCCAATCAAATCCAAACTCAGCCCGCATCTGTCAAACAATCTGTACCAAATCAGCCTCTCTGTACATCTCTCTTCACTAACAAGCTATGACAAATACAAATATGAGATATACTGATGAGAAATCACTTTAGAAAAGAAACACTCTCTGCATATTAGGAATACAAAGGAGAAAGCCACTGTGAAGCCTAGCAGGGGGAAATCTAACCCATCTTCCTCTTACTCTCTTTCTCTGATATGTAAATGTTTGCCAATAACAGTTTATTTTGGGTGTAGAGTCTCGTGAATTATAGATGACCATATGGGCTCGAATGGCTGACACTGGCGGCTAAAACACAGCAGAGACGGGAGAAGCAGGACAGATGTCTCTAATTGAAACGCCTTTCCCTGTCTCTTATAAACTGTTCAAGTTAATCAGGGGCTGCACGGCCAATTCTGTGTTTGTGGGGTCATTTCTTTGTCTTGGCAAAGCCGCTCCAGTTTAAGAGTTAAACCTGTGGATACATATTCAGAGCTTTCACAAAAATTCCCCTTATAGAGGAATAAACACTTTTAAGAATAAACACATTTTTAACTGACCAATCAGCATCCAGGACCAAGACGATCTGTTTTATATTATACTGATTATACTACAAGCATAAAACGTACATTTTTCATATGCATATATAGATTTTTGTGTTCTACACTGCTAAAACGTCGGGTGTCCTTCAGCAGCTGTGAGATAAATGAATGTTTTGCTACTGTAAACGCAGTTTATTAGTATTTTTACGACGACAGTCTTGGCTGAAGTCACAGTTAAACGTGACTAACGGCCGTCTCATTAGATAAAGGTTGCTCCAGGCACCTGCTGTTAAATAAAGCCCTCTTCCTCACCTCCGTTTAACACTGTTTTCCCACAAAAATGCTGATCAACAGCATGATGGACAGTTTTCATTACCAACTTGTATAATTAAGCAGGTTTAACTAATAGCAAATTCATCATAACAGCCGCTGGCCATCAGTGAGTGACAGGCTATTTCATCTGACCCAGTGTTTCAGCACAGTGTAAAAGCACCAGCTAAACCCTTCAGAACAAAAATCACATTAATAACAGAGATAACATGTAATGAATTATGCTGTGACATTACAAAAGATGTAACATGCATTTCAGGAATAACATTTGATATTATATCACAATATTATGATATTATTTAAAGTGTCTTTTAAATAACAGTATATAAATATGACATACTGTATACTAATATTTCAATTTCCTAAAGGTTAAGGAGGTTAAAGATTTTCTGGGTACCATGACAAAGTCTTCTTGCTGAACGCTGGTAAAAATAAACTTGTATAGTTACTGTATATTCTTTCTTTATTAATTCTTATTCTATAATTTTTTGCCCACTAAAGGTGTGAGTCTGCTTCCAAACTCAAGGTTCACGGAAAGCTAGAGTAACATCTGTCAGTACGTTACATAATAACTGGCTGACAAATGTATTTATGTTCCTCTAGAAAAACAGTTTTGTCTCATGTGGTCGTCTATCTGGAATGCATTTATCACATCATCTGGAACTCGTGTCGTTTCAGTACTCACAAGCGATGATGTTGCCATAGCGATTCTTGTTGCGATTCTCATCCTTCTTGGCGGTTTCCCACGGGGCCGTTTGTCCCTCCGCCAGACCCTGGAATCATATTAAGATCACATTCAAACATCCATTTACATTTCTTTTTTGGCACTTTAATCCAAAGTGACTCAAAATATACATTTTAATCAGCAAATTTTTTCCCTGGGAATCGAACCCGTAATCTTAGCATTTATAGTGCAGTGCGCTACCAGGTGAGCCACAAAGGAAATAACACACACTTGTGATGATAATTTATGACATTAAGTGGATCTGCTCAGCATGAGAAGGTTTTTCTGTAACTTGTTCTGGGATAACAAACGACAGGTAAGTCATGTTAGGTGGCATCTTGTCTCTGGTGTGTAGAAGAGGCTGGTAATTGTGAAGTCGTCCTTTAGCCTTTTGGCCTAAGACAAACTCTCAAATGTCAGACACGGTACTGAATGGTATCCACTTAAAGTGCAATCTTTACCCTGTCCACCAAACACAAGACAAACCATTTACTGTGACAGAACATGAACAAACCACCCGTCAGGGTCTGAATGAGAAAAACACTGCGTGAAAATTCAAAACAAGGACGTCTGAAAAGCTGAATGGGAGAACTGAAGGTGTAATTTGGTGAAGGTTTATCTTGAAAAGACGCATCTCAGAAAGAACAGTAGCACAGAATTGTCAAGGCTGTGAGTTCATTTCTAGTGATAAATCTGCTTACAGATCATAATTCATCATTGACAGATATTTCTCATTACGCATTATTGGTTAGTTTCCATGTTCACTGTTAACACAGTGTAACAGAGTATACAATTTAAAAAACAAAATTAGCATTAGCAAAATTAGCAAATTAATTAATTTTACAAAAAAGTGGGCGTTCCATAACAGGGTGGAATGTGGCTGACCACTCCCCTCCCAGAACAGTCGACACCCACTTTTGAAGAGGCTTTTGTGTGGAGGTTGAAGGTTAGTTTAATTTCAAGAGCGTCTCAACATATCCCGCTCGTAAGGCTCCTTTGAACATTTGCGGGACCCTTGTTTGTATTTCAATCCTATTTCACTGGTTTTATACACGCCATGTTTTCTGCTAATGGACTGTTATGGCTGAGTGGATTGATCAGCAGCAGGCAGAGGCATAGAGAAGAGATTACTGTGTTTTTCTACTGGAGCTACATGACGTGTCCCATCTGGAAGCAGTCGGGCGTGGACGGTGGAACATGCAGAGTGTGTCATATCTGTATTGATGTTCCTTCATGTGCATTAAACATGATCTGGCACCTGTGAAAATGGAAACCGCACGCTCCCTCACGTTTGTTGAAAAGCACTTTTATGTGTGAATTTGAAATGATCTGGCAAGCCCTGCGATAAATCAGACACATTTCTAAGTGCAGAGGATTGGGGATCTGGCAACACTGCTGAAGAACTCATTATAATGGTGGAATAAATACAGTAACTGACTGTGCTAGTCAAACTCTGCCTGCCTGACAGAATGTGATGCTAAAACTGTTTTAGAGGTCTTTAACAATACACTTTGAGGCTTTACTGATGCATGCAGATAAAAGTGTTACAAAAACACCTTAAATTTCTGTCATATGATAAGTTAGGCTAGTTAGTACAAAACAGAGAAGACAGTGTTTAGAGTACACTGCATCACATAAACATCACATCTGTTTAGTAACCGTTTGTTCAAATACATTTTTACACCATACTTACATGTATCATTAACTCCTCATTTATGCTTAATATACACAGATGCATGATCACACAGCTGTCAGTCTAAGATTAATGATGCTAACACACACGCACACACACACATTGCGCGTTGGTGTATGTGGTTTATGAGGACTCTCCATAGACAATTTTTTTAATGGGAAATGTAGTTTTTGTGGATAACAGGTCCTCACTCTTTGCCCTCCGTCACAAGCTAGTAAACAAACACTCAATTCCACTCGGTGTAAATGAGTTTCTCCACATTCAATGTGTATTAGAAAATATTACTTATTTTAGAGGCTGATGTAAAAAGCTGCCAGCTTCATTTGCTTGGGGAACTTGTGAGGCAAATCAGGTTAGAGGAGAGAGGTGATAAGAAAAAGGCCCTATAAAAATGTCTGCATTGATGGATGACCCTTTCCACAGGAGACAGCCGCTCTGCTGATATCAGACCGCCTATGACAGCCGTGAGTTACCAGCCATACATCTGCCTCTGTTTTCCTCCAGACTTCAGACTAATACAGTTTAATCCCATGCTGATTTTTATTCTAATTTATAATTCTTAACAGTTGTTTAGTATTAGAATGAGTCTGCTTTGTAATTTAAAAAAAGCAACAAAAACAGCCTGTGAAAATGTTAAGGGTCGAAGGGAGGGTGAAAAATGATCTGGAAAAGCTATACGATGACTGTTTTCATTGCAAGAAGCCCTGACCATTAGAAGCGCACCTCAGGGAAAACAATGACCCTGTTAAAACACAGGGACTGCCTCATCCTGAGTGCCAGTGATGTCATGAGGGCTGTGTAAAACTGGGCTACGTCTACTAAAAGGGCTACATCTGCTAAACGCCTAAATGTAAATGTAAACTGAACGGAATGGACACTAGACAGCACGCACAGCAATCTGTTATTTGTATGCTGTCTCGCAGGAAAATCAAAGGACAGCCGTGCATTCCATTCATTATTAATGAAAGTCTCTTCTTTAAAAATGAATGTCTTGCCCCTTTCAAAGATGCAGCTTTCCATCCAGGTGATTGAAAAATTGGAGAGCGAAGACCAGCCCTCCCTGTTTAATTCACAGATATCTGCTGCTGCCAGAGCCGTCCGTCAAGACTGTTTCTGAATACAGAATAGTGCTGCAAATATGATTCATACCTCAAATAAAGTTCTCTACAGAATAATGTGTTTATACGCTTCTTTGATAGCCCACTTAGAGTATTCAAATATCAGCCAGTAAAGTGCATGCTCAGAATAACCCATTTCAGACATGTCTCGCCAAATCTGCCAATATCAGAATTCAGTACAGAATTACACAGAGCATTAGAACTGTGAATAATGTCTTTCACATGAGGTCAAAAAAGGTCAGAATATGCTAGTTTTCTACTTCCAATATGTTTAATCCAAAAGCTTACTCAGACTAAACTGAATACTATAATAAAATGAAATGCATTCTAAAAAACTAGGAATTCTTGGAAAATGAGACTTAAAGAAAAGCAACACAGCCTAATGAAACTAAATTACAAAGTGAATTGAAACTCAGACCTTCAAAAGCCAAAATTTAGAGTTAAATGAAGTCTCTCTTCTGTTGTCCTCCAGTGTAAAACTTACTCAGGTTTACATCAATGAAGTTTAAAGTCACAACAAGCACACACACTAACAATCAACAGATTACACTTTTAAAACCACGTCTGCAGCTTAATAAAACAAAACATGTCGTCTTATTATCCGTTCACACGACAAGCAGAGAATTTAGATGCAATTCTGTGTCAGTGACCTTCATCAGTTTGAATAAGCTTAGAAATGCTTTATTTGTATTAATAAAGGGGTAGAAAGTGTGTGTTGAGTGCGGAGGTAAGTTTGCCTTCAGATATTAAAGCAAACTCACGTTAGAGTTGTTTCTGCAACATGTTATTGACACAAAGGTCTTTGAATATTTCTCCCATTAAGGTTTAGACAGTAAAAGATAATTGGTTTTATTGTCAGGGGGGCTGATCTTTTGTAAGCTACTGTGTGGGCAGATTTTTTAAGAACTACATTGTATCTCGTGACCTTTTCTGTACAAAATGCCAACATGTCTTCCAGATACACAGACCTGCTGCATTTAATAAGCATTCAGGCACTTCAATTAGTTATTCAAATCTGTTTAGGAAATAAAATGTTATAAAGAATAAAACAGGAAACCAGGAAACAATATTCATTATGGAGAGATTTTCAAAAACATGTTCATGATATTTTAATAATCCTTCAAGAATATGGTTTTAAAATAATTTCTTAATAAAGCAGGCTTATCATGTGCATAGAGGCAAAAACGAATTTCATAGTTGCACAGTTCTCAAAATTACAGTGAGGGGCTTGATGCAACATGTTTGTCTCCAATTTGTTATAGCAATGCTCCCAAAACCTTCATTTTCAGAGTTTAAGTGTTTTGATACAATTCGAGAAGACCACGATTCAGTAAATAGGGTCACAAACCAAAATAAAACAATAAGCACCATTTAAGTGAAAATGAAATCACTCAATTAGCAGAGAATCTTTTTATCTGCTCTAGTTTTTGCATCTCAAAACAACATCTTTTGTGTTCCACAGAAGGTTTAAACATTTTTGAAAATGTTTATTTTTTACCTCATATTCCTCTTTAAATCCATAACCCTGCCCACACTTCATCTGGGTAATGTGCTGGAGAAGGTCCGCAACTCGTATCGCTGGCTGGAACTGACCGGCCTGGTAGGACATTTCCACTGATTCGCAGCCTCCATACGGATACGTCTGGATGGTCATCGAGGGCTGGGACATCTCACTGTGGCTGCCATCTGTGGAGGAACAATTAAACATCCCTCAGTACCCATCCCAGCACACAACTGGCAGCTTCAGAGAACCTGCAGAGAACATTCAAAGAACCAACCAAGAACTTTAAAGAACCCACAAAGAACTTCAGACAAACCACTTCTGGTTCATTCAATCCAAGCTCTGCATATAGCTGACTTTAAGTGTGGACCCTTCTGCAGGACAATACACTGAGACCACAACAGTCTGTCCTTCATCTTTCATTAGGATAAGATTAGCAAAAGTCAAGCAGTTATTGATGATAATGAGTTCATTAACTAGAGGAATGAAGGAAGAAAATGATGAGAAACTCTTTCCTACGGCCTCCTTCAAACACCTCCAGTATCATCAGACGAAGAAAGACAGAATATTACTCCACAAATTATTAATGTGGCCATTTGCATCTTAATCGCCTTGAAAATTCATTACACACCTAAAGTAATTCTGAAGATAAAAAATTTACAATCCACACCAAACATCTCTGCTTTCCACACGGTGAAGCATGAGTCATTCTGTGTGATGTGTTATTGCTGTATTGTTTCTAATGCCACAAGGAGAAAGTTGAACGTGTAAGTGGAAACAGTGTATTGTGAAGAAAACAATTACGCCAGAATCGTAGCCCTAGGAGAGCAGCTCCATTACACTGAATTAAGCTCATGAGAGAAAATCTGGAGATGGGAAACCTTCTAGAACAACATGGCTCCAAGCAATGTCTTTCCAAACCAATCTAAAACTCTCCAGCATTGTGAAGGGTGAGTTTTGCACAGATAATCTCCCCATTTTCATAAAATGCAAACAGATCTTAATAAAATGTGTATAGATGTGTAATTTTTATGCTTTTCTAGGTAAGAAAGTTTGTGCTGAGGGCTCAGAAGTCAAAACACAAACAGCCTGAGAGAGAGAGACAGAGTGTGCGAGAGAGAGATAGAGAAGTAGACACCAGAGACTCTTGGGTCTCAGTTTACTGCCCCACCCATTCCCTCTCCCCTCCCTGCTGCTATCAGTTCTTTCACAATTAATTATTCATGTGTTTTTGTCTCAGCTGCATGGGATGAATCTCTAAGCGTCTGCCCGGTGGGTGTATTATGTTGTTAAAATGACCGGACAAAAACATCTGCCACATTCCAGCCAGAGAAATATTGAATTTGTGCTTTAGAAGCCAACGGTCAAATGCAGGTGACATCATACATGAGATATTATACATGCAGAGAAAGTACTGAAGGTCATAATGCAGATATTGTAGGATTGGTGATGTTGACTCTATAGTTTGATGGGCTGATTAACTATAACACAGTTACAGTATGAGTTTATAAATACAAGTACAGTTCACAAATAAAGCTAAAACATTTTAGCTCCCATGTCTTAAAAACACATTTGTTTATAAGGTTATAAATTATTGCAAAAAGAAAAGTTAGTTTTAAGATTCTTGTATAACCTTTATTCACATGAGAAGGAACAGATGATAAAAATGTAACATTGTTTGCACAAGGTACCCTAGCAACAAACTCCTACACACACCAAAATATTCTCTTACTTAGATTAATAGATGCTCAGTCCTGATTTTACAAGGAGTTTCCTAAATCAAATACTTCAAAAAACATTTTTTAAAAAGAGCTTTACAGTCTGCATTCTGAAATCACCTCATTAAACGTTGACCAAACGTTGCCGTGTGTGTAAGAAAACAGTGAGACATGTACAAATATCCAACATGTTCTACTGAAGTGTTGACAGGTTTTATACAGGGTTAATGTGTTTGTACTCACAGCTTAAAGTGTTGAGCACAACTCAGTCATACTGCACAGAGTTTACACTCCATACAGTGTTTAGTGTACAACAGATGTGCATTAAGCCAGAGGGACTTACATACAGTATATAATACAATATATATAGTATCTAATACAGTATATAAAGCAGTATATCTAACTCCTTTGCTTAGCATTCTTTTGCTTCTTTTGTGTACACAATGTCATCACGCTGTTCAGATGCTCACAGCTAAACTCACATTCAGCCTCAATTATCGACTGTTACATTATGACGAATGACTACAGCATTTACCATTAAAAATAATTACCAGATAAAACACAGGTGACCAAATAATGACACTGAAAATTACCCTCAAATGTCAGATGTAAAAGGGTCTCGGATGGATGTTGATATATGGAGAAAAATGAATGTAATAAAATAACTATGAATAAATATGTTTATATGTAGAAAGAGTTATTTAATGAATGCATGCCAGTGACCAGACCATCTCAGATGCTTGTGGATGGGATCCTCTGACCTAAACCAGTAACCTAATGTAACCACCTAACAACCACTCAAAAAACCCTAGCAACAGCAAGACCTTGACAACCACCCAGCAACATGACAGAGAGTTTTAAAAGGGTAAGGAATTTGAGGAGAAACATCTCACACTAAGATGGGACTTAAGTTAAATGTAATTGAGAACTCCCTGAAGTTTCCTGAGCTATAAATGAGCAACCTTTGAGCAATGTCATGAAACTGAATGTCAAACTGATGTCGTCGGGTGTCTGGTAGCTAACCAGCAAATTTAAACCCGTCCCAGAGCAAGTGTCTCCATATCCTACCTCTAAAGAGATCATTTCTCCATGAAACAGAACCGCTCCCTCTATCTCTCTCCCTCATTCTCTTTTAGCTTCCATCGATCTTAAAGATATCTGCACTTTTCTACAACATCTTAATCTTTCACTCTTTATCTCACTCTTATATATTGCACATACACCATTCCTCTATCTTTATCCCTTCTTTCTAACACTATCTTTCCTCTGCATCCCTGGCGGATGCAAAAAACATTCACGGTCAGACCATACATCAACAAACACATTGGACGCCGCGTTGATGCTCATCGTTTCGGTGGGGAAAACCTAAAGCAGGATTTAAAGAAACGCTCCATTCTCACCATCCCTGCATGTGATTTCCAGCTCTTTCATCCGGCAGTATGATCGATGGACTATAAATGAACTGGAAGACCCTCATCATAGGCAGGTTTATAAATGATTAGAGGGCCGTGGTCTTCCTCAACCTCGTAATCTCATTTTGACATCATTTTTAACAGGAAGCGTCTGTAGAAATACGACCGTCTCCGCTCAGAGCGAGAAATGGAGTCTGTAAAACACAATGAAATGCTCTTTCTCTATATTTAAATGCCTGATTCTTTTATCTCTGTCTGTGCTGGTGCCTGTATTTCTTACATGATATTTTCCCTTCTGTTCCAATACATTCCTTTATGCTTTTCCATTTACTCCTCTATCACTCTCTACTGTGCTGCTTGCAAGATTCAAACTTTGTTTTGTAGATGCTCTGATATCTGTTTTTGTTAAACATACAATAATTGAAATCTGTAACATTCAGACGTCAGTATTTTAGCAAATCTGAGCACAGTTTGAGAAACTATTTAAAAGACAGGCAATTATTTCCAGATGAAAATCTCTACATATCCTCATCCTCAAACAGTAAATACATTTCTCAAAACATATATTTACTGTTTAAACATATTTAGGTTCTGTGAAAGATGCACGGCTATAAAATGTCCAATCATTGCGTCCCCCTCAATGCAATGAAAGGCTGTTCCACCTGTCTGTCAAACTATGTGTTTGTTCAGTGTTGGAGGAGGTGTGGCTTTATAGAGTGCAGGGGGATCTTATAATTGCTATTGCTAGTCTCTCTGAAATTGCCTCTACCTTCATGTCTGAATCTCAGCAAAGAGACACATCAGCAAACGTGAGCAAACTTCTCCATTGCACTATTTAATCTCACAGCTGTCTATAAGGTGTATATGTCATAATAACTGAGATATCAAAGATGTCTCACTGTGAATTGTCTTTCCTAAGGGAAGACACAGTGAAGAAATAACAACAATGTATTTCATTTACGCAGAACCTGAAACACTATTTTGCCTCACAAGCGCTGCTGTTTCCCTTTAGGAAATGCAAATAAAAATCCCAGAATCCCACTTTCATCTTTCATGGTATTTTCTTCAGTCCATAACCTTCTTCTTCTCAATCTCCAGCCCTCTTGTCTCAGTTCACCTCAGTCATCTTCCATTAATCTCTCCACTGCACTCTCTCAATCTCTCTTCAGCTCATCATTTTCTGTTTTTATGTGTCGTCCATCCCTTGCCTTCGCTGGGTCAGGCCTGGAGACGGTCAGGTTGGGCTGAATATCTTAAACGAGGGCTCTGAATGTGAAAACAGATTTTTGTGGCACATACCACCTCCAGTTTACAAACATCTAACAGTACAAATTCTCTTCTATAATCGAATAATGCCTCCAACACACACCAAGCTAGTGCTAGTATTTGACGCTCGAGTTCTGTTGGGCGTCTATGTGCTCTTTTTTTCCTCCGTCTTGATTTTTCTCTTCCTGACATAAAGCAGCTGTCTTCACCTTCATCACCTCTGTAAATATGTTTGCTCTCAGAGGTTTATTGCTATTGAGTGCGGGTGTGTGTTTGGGTGAGCTGAGCGCTAAGCTGCAGAGCATATAGCTTAAAACGAGAGTTTTCAAACCCCTACTAGGAAGTGTCTGGATCAGAGGTGCATGTTTAGAGACCCCTGCATCCGAGCCTTTTAGAGTGAACCTTTGAAATGAGCTTTTGGACTGACTCTAAGCCCAGAGACCACCAAGATAACGATCAGAAATCCTCTCTCAAAAGCTGCCTTTAAAGAACGCTTTCAATATCTCCTGCAGAATGAAAGAATGGGAGGAAGCTTTGCGTGACCAGCAAAAATTTGTCAGAAGTGAAGTTCACAGTCACAGTAAAAATGTGTCTGTGGTGTTTTCTTTTAAAAGATCTTCTAAAAGTTATCTTGCCAATACAACACACGTGTGCAAACCTACCTGCCTTTAATTGCTGTTTGATTTTACAATTCACAAAACAATCTAAAACTATTTCAAAGAATCTCAAAAGCTGAGTGAATAACTGGACGTGGTAAACAACAACTGAAGACAAAAGAACAACGGAAAGAAGAGAGAAGAAACTTAAACTGGAATGAACACCAAAATCATGCGTTTCTTTTGTGTTTTATCAGTTATACGAGTTGGCTGTGAAATGGTCAATCTGCCTTCCAAATCACATGAGATTGTGTAGGAGTGTGTGTGTGTGTGTCTGTGTTTTTGTAACACACTGGTTTGCCAAATCTGAAAAATAGTATTCAGACAGCTAATGATCTCATTCAAATCAGGGCTTTCATCCCTCTAATCTCACCCAGCATCGCACTGGGGCGAGGGCCACGCCCACAACACGCTTACATCATGAGGGCGACGCCCACAACACGCTTACATCATGAGGGCGACGCCCACACTTACATCACACTCAGCTGCAGATACAAACTGCAATTAGTTTGAGCGAAAGACAGCAACAGTCTACACTTTAAAGGTCACTGTTATGATCTTTCATCATCTGAAAGCCACACTTTATGACTAACAGAGACACAAACGCAGGTTTCACATGAAACGCCGGTTAATAACGACTGAAAACTCTTTTCAACTAAGACTACAATCAACCAAAGAGCTTCTTTACATATAAACAAGCAGTTTGAAGTAAGACTAAAATTCAAATTTAAACATAAAACATTAAGTTTATTATTAATCATTTAGAAGGGCAAAGAATTCTTACCTATGGATGTTGTGGCTGGAACAGGCTCCTTAGAAACTGCAATTATATAAACAGAAAAAACAATGATAAAATCTTAGCTGCTTTTGACACAAATGTTTAGACTATTGTGTAGTTGCAGTTGCTTTGTAACAGTGTGGCATTTACAACAGAGAACAAGAGGAGGTGTCAGTACAAGGTGTCATGATGGCCACCACCAAACACCACCAGCAGTACTTGGAAGTGAGTCCCGCGTGCTTTCTTACAGTCCTGTGCTTCAGTAAGCGTTAAAGTGAGTCATAATATACAGCCATCGAACTGAATCCACTAAAGCAGATATTCATAAATATTCATCATCTCCTTTTGTGTTGTCAAGTAAAAAAGTCAGTCATGCAGGTTTGGAACAAAATGAAGGTTATAAAAAGACAGCAGAATAATCATTTTTGGCAAAACTATCCCTTTAAATCCCTTTTATTCTGGACCAAATGTAAACAAATGGGCAAAGATCCTGTGCTTCTAATAACAGCTGCTCCGGATAAAATCTGCAAATGTTTTGTAGCTCTTCCTGCATAAACTTTGGCAGAAAATGTGCAGAATGAATTTAAACATGATACAATTTGCTAAACTTCACTCTTACTGCTAGCTGCAAGCAATCAAATCAGCAAGATATAAACACACAAGGGCTGGGTGTGTGTGTACATATTCACACAACTGATGGATTTAAAACCTTTTGGTTACCAGTCCAGATTTTAAACCAGTACACCTCACTAATCTTATGGGTGTTGCATACCTGAGTAGTAAGAGTTGAGGAGAGTCTTACTCTGCAGGGCTTTACCCTGGATGAAGGAACATGGAGAGGAGGATGCTGGGAAAGAGAGAGAGAAAACTCAGACCCTTAAATACACACACAGCAGAATATACACACATCACTACTGACTATTATCAGAGATTACAGAATGAACAAGATGTCTCAGTTCCTGTTAGAGAGTCTTCCTCTGTTCAAGCAGACAGGACTTGATCTTGTATGACTGAAATAGCTGCCCAGAGACGTTGCTAAGATGGCCACCTTTAAGACTTCTTAAAGAAATTTGGTATTATTGGTTACAATTACAGTAACATTGTACTAGTCTAATAACACAGACATAGCAGAACTAGCACTACATCTATTTTTAATCACTTCACATCTCTTTCTCATGAATCCCCTCGTGTCAGACATGTCTGCGCATGCGCCTGCGTGAACGTTAGGATCTCTGTGGAGCACAAACTGCTTTGGCAGCAGAAGCTGGCGGGCTGGGATGCCAGAATAAGGAAACCTGTGAGAAGCAGGTGTCTGTTCATTTAAATGATAATACTTCTGAAACGCTGAGTCTAGAGCTCATTCTCACAGATCGTACGCTGAATCATCTTCAGAATGCCTCAATATATCAAATATGATGTGTGACTGTAACTGTGGTGGGAGGAAGGTTAGGATATTAAAGAGAAAAAAATGACAATTACAGTATGAGGAGTAAAAGTCCATATGATATCTGGCAACCTCAAGTTCTGCACACACCCGCC
The DNA here is from genome assembly GCA_036877625.1 of Ambastaia sidthimunki. Lineage (NCBI taxonomy): Eukaryota > Metazoa > Chordata > Actinopteri > Cypriniformes > Botiidae > Ambastaia > Ambastaia sidthimunki. Next base: position 22,651 of record JAZGTK010003713.1, read on the forward strand.
CATTATGTGTGTGTGTGTGTGTGTGTGTGTGTGTGTGTGTTTATGTTGTTTAATTTTTCTAGCTGATTTGAATGTGCTTCAAGATAACAGTAATTTATTTTAGTAGCTATAAAAGATTTTCTTATATTTATAAAAATATAAGTATTTAAAATATAAGTAATATAAGTATAAATATATATTTATAAAAAAAATCATAAATATTGTTATGAAATATTTGTTTTCATATATGTTTATACTTATATAATTATCCTATATAAAAGATTTATATTTATTAATACTGATGCTTTACGTTTTATTTTACATGTTGGTTACTTTAAATTATAATGTTTTTCTAACTTCAGCGTAGTAGTTAGTGCACATGCTCTGACATACTGAGCTCATGTGGGCTACCAGGGTTTGAGTCTGGCTCATATCATTTCCTCTTCTTAAACCAATCAGGACCGGGATCTCCTCTGCACCTTCCCACCATCATACCCAATTTGATGTTCCCAAAATGTGATGTTACACCCACACTGTTAATCTTCACCCAGATAAACTTTATGCTTTCCACGGAAGTGACAAAATGGCTCACCAGGGATATACATTGAAGCTAGGCATCCTTTCTAAATTGCAGGCTGAAGGTCTCAAAAAGTTACGCATCACATCCTTTCAACGCTATTTTTAAAGAACTGCTCACAAACAGCAATTACAGAGCAAACTGAACCCTGAATTGTTTTCAGCCGCTGAGCTGAGATTCATGTCTGTAATAAAGATCTTGCACTGTGTGGTAATGTTGACTCGCGGACCATTAGATACAAGCTACAGATACAATTATGGCCTGCAATTACTCCAAGCTTGAAATATTCCAAAATAACCACATAAATAAAGATCTCGCGCTGGCCGTTCTGAAAAACTAAACGCGCAGAACATGGTCAATCAGTGTTGATATTAAATGAAATAAATATGATCATTAGACATAATAACACGCTTCTCTCTCTCTCCCTGTATCTCCCTCGCTCGCTCTCTCTCTCTCTTCTTTGCCTCTTCTTCTTCCAGGTCCATTCAAATGATTCTGTACACAAAGGGCACAGTGACATTTTGTGTTGAAAGCCAGTAAGAAAGACCCTTCCTAATTACAGCCGATTCGCAGCACGCCAGCCCCCACTTAAAGCCCAGAATGAAAGAGAGGAAAGAAAAAGCGGCCAGCCCAAATGCCACTCGCTATTTTCTCGCCCGTGCCTTTTAAACAGCATGTCAATAGTGACGCCTCTTGATATGTAGAGCAGTCAAGTCCATGTTGTTCGGTTTTAAAATAGCTCCCCGCGCTAGCCAATGCGCCGATCTCTGAAAGGCAGGAGAGACGCTGGCCGGCCCATCGCTAGCTTTCCCGACGGACAGTTTGTATAGAAAATCATGCAGAATAGCGTGTTGAGTCAGAACGTCAGGTTGTTGACCCCGTTTGACCCCTTTTAGGCCTGCGAGCTCATTAGCATGAGAGTGGCATTGTGCAGGAGTTTTGCGTGATTGCAGTAATGGATGCTGGGATTGGTGAATGCGTGCGCAGCTCTTTGAGATCGTGGTATTTGGGGAATGCGGCTGTTGCGTGACCTGAGAACTTTAGCTTTTGTGACATGCAAAAAAGAGCAAGAAGTTCTTTAAAAGAAAAAACTGTAGAAATGTTTTTGAACGTTAGAGAAAGTTGCAAATGCTGCAGATCTGCACATAAAGATAAAAAGTATTCATTCTTTACTCCATTCATTCCTATATCTATTCATAGTTTTATTTGTTTGTTCATTTAACTGCTTCATTATTTTTTCACTTTAATCAATTATTTGCTTGCAAATTTATTATTTGTTCATTTATTATTTGATCTGCTTGTTCATTATTAAATTAAATTATTTATTTATTCTTCCGTTCATTTATTCATTCATTCATTTATTCATTCTTTCATTCCTTCATTTGTTCAATGCCAACTGTCTTTTATATACAGTTACTTCAGCACAACACAATATTTGTTCCAGATGATATAAATATAAGAAAGTCACAGGCATGTGTATGTGCTGAACTCACAGAATCCATTGAGCTCCTGGTTGCTGGTGGAGAAGGGATCGTCTTTATGAAGTGTGCTGACATTTCCTGTGCTTTTATCAGCCGTGCCGACGGGCCCCATCTCTCTCTGAGTGCTGCTGCTGGCCGTCTCCTTCTGCTTCTTAGCCAGTTTCCTTCAAATCCATTCACAACAGCACAGTTCATACACATCCTCACGAGAAACTCTTCAGTGTCTGAGCCGTGCTTCTGACTGTGTGCTTCACTGTGTCAAGCACAGGTTTATTTGTTTTGGACAGAAGTTGGTCGTTTAAATCAATTGTGGTTCGTTTAATAACCACTGGAGTTGTCAATCTTTTAGACATGAATATGTACAACAGCACAGAAGCACTGAAGTCAAGCATTGCCAAAACACTACTGCTAAAATGACATTAAAACAGGAAATACAAGACACAAGCACACAAAGACAACAGGAGGTTTTATCAGCTATAGAAATCTAATGTGAATGATATTCTGCAGTGATAAATGCCCAAAACAACATCACCTGCTTAGATCAAAGCAGAAAACTCAAACCTTGCCATGTTGAACAAACACAATCAGGCAAGTTTACTGAGTGAGAAACGGCTGTAAACTTTACTGTAAAGTGCAAGAAACGTCTGTAAACTGCAGTACTGCTGTAATGGGTTGATCATCGAATATTTAGAAAAATAAAACAAAACTATGTTTTGTAAATTCATTCAGTGATTTGTAGTTACCAAAGATGTCATCACGTGAGGTTATACCGGTATAAACAGCAGTAATGCATTATTATCTGTGAGGTGTATTTGACCAACATTCAGACACTTCTTGCACATTTCGTGACATATTGACCACTCATGCGGGTTTGAATCTGGCTTGCAACATTTCTCAATTTCATTCCTCCTCTTCACTCATCACTTCCTGTCACATGGTTCAATGCCCCTATAAAAAGTGTCAAAAATGTCAAACATCTCTATAAATGTGGTACAGACAGTCTAGTTCATACGCTTGAGTCTTTAACACTTTATTGGACAGATCTTGAAGAAGGAATTATTGTCAGTGGATTGACGTTATCGCAATAAAATGACTCTTTGATTTTCCAGGTTCAACAGAACAGCGTTTGACCTCAATATGTGCTCTCTTCTCCTGCTGGCCGCGGCTGAAAATAACTCCATGTTTGGTTATTTTCTCTTCTGGGAATCCGGAAAAGACTTTTATAAAACATTTTAGTTTTCTCAAAAACCAGGCCAACCTTTAAAATTGGGGTCACTTTGGTTTAAGTTCATATTTGCCACAACTTTGGTGAATACGGTTGAAAAAATCATTTAGCAGCAGAGCCCTCAAAATCAAGAAGCAATAATCTTTCCTTTCAATTAAAAGTCACTTATCAATGTGATGACTATAAGAAATGACATTTTTATTATAAACTGCAAGACACGAGCTCTGATCCAATACAGGCAACATTTTACAGGATCATACAAATATAATTCAAACTCCTACAAACATGTAGTCTGGCACAATGAAAGCAGCGGAAACCGTTCTAAATCACAGACTCGCTCGGGTACCTTAATGTACCCTAAAGGTCACGGGACTATTTTATGACAGAAAAGTCATCAAATAATGAAGCTCTTTAAATGGCAGAGTAATGGCTCTCATTTGGAGTACCAAATTCTGGTCATATTGTAAGTGGCAATAAACCACAGATAATCCTTATTTAATGAATATCAGAAAAGCACTTCATTAAAAGTTAACATCATCCTGTGGTTAGGACACTATAAACAGACTTTATAGCCTTCACTTTGTTAATGGTGTATTGTAACACAGAGAGAGAGAGAGAGAGAGAGAGAGAGAGAGAGAGAGAGA
>JAZGTK010003714.1:0-26553 GCA_036877625.1 Ambastaia sidthimunki
TCACTTTCAAAACTGAAAATTTCAGCATGACTGTATTTCTACTGTATGTCTAATATCCTGGATGTTTTACACAATTAAAGTTCATGAAAGTATTAAAAAGAATAACAAAGTACCATAGACTTATTATCAAAGTAGACAATGTGAGGTAATGCATAATGCAGGATATGAAGTCCTCATTCACTTTCATAATACTGAAAAGTGACCAGGACATTATTAAAAAAAATGCCTTTTGTGTTCCACAGAAAGAAGGAACTCATTCAGCTTTGAAACAACAGAGTAAAAACAGAATTTCAAGTTTTGAGTGGACTGTCCCTTTAAAGTGCAATACAACAGTCTATAAATAAACAGGGCTAGTTTGCATACAAGCAGACGATTAAGATGATTATTTTAACAAACGGGAACCTGCATCTCTGGGGCCAGCATTCTCATTACAGATGCAATTCTCATTAAAGGTTATCAGACAGTAATATCAGAATGAAAGCACACACACACACACACACACACAGACAGACAGACTGATTGTAATGCAGTGCTACAGAGAGCATGCAACTAAGCCTGAGAGTGCATTATTCAGCAGCAAGAGTTCATTAAGCAGATTAACATCACTAAGATGAGGTTCCTAAACAAGCCAACAAAAGACTGTTCCATTCTTCACAATCCTCAGACAAAAACATTTAAGAGCTCTGAAGAACAAAAGACCATGCGAGATAAAATCAGAAGTACCAAATGACTCATGTTAAGCTTAAATCTCGAAAATCAAAACCTGAAATTGAATCTGAATCTGATTGTCAGGAATATTGTCCCAGGACCAGGAGCAATAATGATGTTGATCCAGGAACATGTGGAACACAGCAAACTCTGGTTCACCCTGTATCTGCACAAGAACATCTGCTGAACCAGTGAATGGCTGTATTTCTTTTCTAAGAGGCATTTGAAGGTTTCTGCAAGTGTTTGTCAGTACATTCATCACCATTAAACACAGAGAGATGAGAGGTGATTGCATGTTATGATGAGGTGATGTTGTGTTTATTGTGATCTAGTCACATCTTCTATTCACATCAATTAACTAGTTCTGTTAGTGATGCTTGCTAGAGCAAACATTGCTATTACTACTGCTCATACATATGGTTTGCCATTTGTCTTATGTTTCTTGAAACCTGCATCATTTGTGAAATGGACATAAATTTGAAGAAGTTCACAAACTGCATGACTTGTTGAGCAAATGTTTGTTTGTGAGCAAACCTATGATTTTCATTTGATGGACAATATAACCCACAGGACGAGGTAAGAACATGAATCATATCTACAGTCCACAGCATCATAAGGATTTGGAGGGTGGATTTTTATCACTTAGGTCAATAAATAACCTAGCAACCACCCAAAACACCCTAGCAAGCTCTGAAAACAACTCAGAAAACCTTAGCAACTGCATAGAAAATGTACAAATCTAGTAATTCATTGTGCAAACAGATACAGTACATCAAACAAGCAATATTAACCACAATCCCACATAGCACAGATTCAGCACTCAGGTTTTATGCAGCCAAAAGTCGACAGATATACACTAGCCCACACAGACAAATAATACACAGCACACTAAGCAAGGCAGTAAAAAAAAAAAAGGCTTTAAACCAACATGTCAGTATAACGCCAAGCAGCGATAAACAAATGTACATGATTTTCACATGAGCTCACATGCATGCATGCATGCTTATTTAAATTATGTGTGTGTGTGTGTGTGTGTGTGTGGCTCACGCATGTGTGTGTCATTTTGACAGGACTGTGACGATGAACTGTGGCAGAGTGTTGGTGGCTCCTCTGTGCATGCTGTAAAAAGATTTATAGCTAAATTATGATGTGTAAAATGTACTCACATTATAGCAGAGAAACAGCACCGCCTGAAGCTGCTGTTTCAGCACTTACTCTGAAAGCAATGGACTACAAACACACACTCACAGGGGAGCACACACACGTACATGTACGCTCGCTCATAAATATTTCTGCCAAAAGCCATCCAGGCCTCGGAATGACAAAACACACTCACAAAAACACTTACAGTGAAAACAGTCACCTAACTATGTTTAGCAAACTTTTTCATAACAAACACCAACATTAGCACATATCTGATGTGCTTCATTTAAATCCACAAAAAAGTTCATGAAATAAAAGGAAATAAATATGTCATTAAAGCGAGGAAAGGCAGAAGAAAGTGATATTTGTTTGCAAACAGACTGCAGAACATGTGACAAAAGCAGAGCGAAAGCTTTCAAACTAATTCTCACAAACAGAGGCATGCACACAAACACACACACACAAACAAACACACACAGCGATGACATTAAAGCTGATGGGAGTTAAACCAGTCTTGAAATTAACAAGGCTCAGACACAATTCATTCTGTGGTTACGAATGGAAAGTCGAATCTGATTAAACAAAGCGGGTATTTGGGTTTTACTGCTAAATTGACATGCGTTGTTTAAGAAGTGGAAACTTTGATTTTTCTTTATTTTTGTCAATGTGCCAAATGTCTTTATATCATCTATCTACTTGAGTGGAGTTCGTATTCATCTCATTTTCTGGATGTTCTACAATACCAGAAAACTAAATGTTACATTACCACGCACAGCTCTCGCCTCTTAAACATGATGTCATCCCCAAAATAAGTTTTTAAGCCCACCAGGCTAAGATGATTAATAATTATCATTCCTATAAAAAGTTTGTCCAATTGACATCCATTAAATAAAAGGAAAAAACACTTAACTCTTTTAATTTACCACCGCACTCTTTCTATCACTGGCTAATTTAGATGTGCTGAGCCCTGAATAGTGTTATTCATTCCAGCCATGTTAGCAGTTTAAACAGTGAGTCCTTTCCTATTACCTTTTTTAAATAGACAGTAAAAAAGAGAAACAACAGAGCATGTGAAACAACATATGTTGCGTTCAAATAATAATTTCGATTCGTTTAACTAACAAATGTAGTTCAAGCTCTCCGGTTCTTTTTCATACTGCATATACAGTCAATAATAGCAGAAGGCAGTCGTTCTGAGTAAATTGGTTCCAGGTAAGTGTTTCTCGATTCACCTCTACAGGGCAGAAGGTTTTAATTAATGGGAAGAAGTGTGAGCCTGGTGCTTTGCCCCTCATGCCCTCCTTTGTCAGCTCAGGGTGATATGTTACTACCCTGAGCCAAATACAGCAGATGCTGCCAACCAGCTCCATGGAGACTGGAGTCACTGTACACGGACATCAAGAGATAGAGGACAGATACAGTCCTACAGTATATTATACTGCATTGATGTGTGTGTGTGTGTGTGTTTTAAAGTGTTCACATGTAAATGTATTTTTGTTGTATCAGGTCATGCCACTGATTTTCTACATTCTATATTTACAGTTGTGGTCTACTGGTTAAGGAGTCGGGCTTGTAATCAGTAGGTTGCTGGTTCGATTCCAGCGCTGGCAGGTAGCAACTGAAGTGTCCTTGAGCAAGGCACCTAACCCCCGATTGCTCCCCGGGCACTGCAGGGATAGCTGCTCACTGCTCCGGGTGTGTGTGTTCACAACATAATAATTTTCACAAAGCATAATTTTCTAGTCCCCTCTTATGTATCCTCTTTTTCCCACCAATTTCCTATTCACTCCCCTGTCTCATAAAGACCAAAGAAACCTGGAAATCAAAAGAAAACAGAACAAAACAAACAAACAAAAAATAAACTATTGAACCACTGTGTCTTTCACATTGATCTTTAGTCTAGATACTTTTATACTTCTATGGGCAATGTTCACTCAAAGAGTGGCGTGGGCACATCCACACACTTCTGATATTGTTACTGCACAGACAGGCACATATTCTGCGTAGCAGGCAAGGGAGACTTAAAAAATATATGTGGTAGAGAGCAAGAGATTTCTGATAAGAGCTAAATGAATGATCAACGGGAGTTTATTAGCATGTAAGTAAAGCTTTAAAAGATTTGTGAGAAGACAGCGTACAAGAACAGTACAAAGATATCAAGCTCATAGTGGCACCTATAGAAGCCCAGAAAGGCCTTGAATTATAGAAATATATAGGAATAAGTTTCTATATCTGTCAGTAAGAGCAAAATTTAAAGGGGACATGCCTGCTGTTTCCATGAAGTTCTTTTACTTTATTTGCAGAGAATGATACAAAGTATAACTTTGTCTTACACTCCAATCACTAAACACCCAACAAAATCTTGTACAACACAAACTGCATGTGGCAAAACATGACTAAATGTCACAGTTATTTTGCAGGGGATGAGGAGCGTGAGAACGGGTGCTGCTAAAAACTCAAACGCACCTCAAACAGATCCTTAAGGAGATTAGGATGGGGGAAGCAAAGCTCTGCTCCTTTCTGTTTCCTCTCCTGTTCGCTTTATACGACTGCCACCATGTGCCCGCACTCACTGAGCTTGATGCTGGCAGCGCTGAGTACTTGATAGATTAGTGGGTGATTTAAAAACCCTACCTGATGGTTTAGGAAATGGCCATTTTGCTTTAAAAGACATTTAAATATATGGTTCATTTAAATATGAATATAAGATCAGGGTGTTATGTAACTGGCAACATCATATGAGATGAGCTAGTCTTTATTTCTCACGCCATTCCGGTTACAAAAATTCTGATTTTATTTCTAATATTTGTTCGGCTTAATGCAAGAACCATTCCACATATGTGTCACCACCTGGAGTTCTGGAGAAAAATGACTTTCCTGTATAAACCTCTGATGGTAATTTATCCACTGAGATTGTATAAAGATGCGAAATTCTCAACAGATGTTTTCTTTATTAGACGATTTGTGTCTTTGATTTTAATTGCTCTCGTCATTTACATCGGCAGGGGTCAGATTACCATTCTCATAATTTGAAGTAAACCATGCAATTCTGCAGGTCCAAATACAGTTCCATTTTATTTATTCAAGAAAGCCAATTTTTTCATGCGTTTGCCACTTGGAGAGAGCTCATTTTGGACCCTTGTTAACTACCAGCATGTTTTTCACATCTAATGAGGATTCATGCAGAAATAAACAGGAAGAGGAAATAAATGGAGAAAGAGAGAGAGAAAACAAGGACATAAAAGAGAGAGAGAGACGGAGTGCATTTATATGTGAGTGCTTGTTTGTTATTTGCTGATGTCAGTTCACTAAATCCCTTTTGTGTCAGTTATGTTCAATATATCACTGCAATGCATTAATGGATTAATGGTTTCACACACACATACACTTGCATTGTCCTTTCAGCTTCACTAAATGTAAGGTGGTTTTAGAAGACAGTAACAGCATCTTGAATAGTGTAGACACACTAAAGAAATGGGGGACAGTACTCAAGTTAAAACCTGTTTATTTATCCACAGCCATATGATATATATTATATATATCGACTACGTAAACATGCGCCTTACAGGCGTTTGTTACAATCTTAGTTTGTTCTGTTAAAGTACTTCCACCAGCTTTACTATTGTTAGAGAACCTGTATCAGATGCAATAAATAATGGAAGTACTCTTAGTTATTCTTTACTGTTACCACGACAACGAAGTTAAAATGCCAATATATTTAAAATAAAAATCACAATGTCAATTTTGTTGTAGAGACAAAATTGCATTTTGTCTTGCGTACCCGTTTGTGTTTAACAGAAAAATAAAAAGTAAACCTAAATAAATTCTTTTTTTTATTCTGTTTTGGGTGTAATTATTATTTTTAACTATTATCACAAGTTCATGTTTCTATAATCTATGAAAGATAGATTCAACCTTGTCTGCAAACGCTTGACCCAGTTATGAAATTATTATATTAATAGCAGAGTTTTTCTCTGTATTGTGATTAAATGAACATATTCCTCCAGAAAATTCTCTATAAATGTAAGAACAGAGTTCACAATGGAGGTCCACCATCAGTTGTTGTTATGCGTAACAGGTGTGTAATACACCTAAAGCACTGAATGACTTATACAGGTCAAATAAAAAGAGAAAAAATGAGGGTGTGTGTGTGTAGTAAAAGGCCAAGAATAGCATCGCTGTAGGGTCAGTATGTATCTGCAGGTACACATGCAACAACAACTACAAAGCCTGTCTACAAATAACTGCATGGAAAAACAAGAAATTGAAAGTTACATGCTGCTAAAGCCATAATATAATAATATAATATGAAAAATGTGACATGAAAAGCATTAATACTGCCCATGCTGTTAAAAAAAAAGTGTCAAATGTATCAAATGTCAGAGCTGGCTGAAGAGAGATGTGCTATTTCTTAACAATCAGACTTTTCAAATGAACAATTTTCAACTAGTAGATGACAAAATGAGCTTACAAAGTTCATAATTCAATGTCACATTGAGAAAGAGACATCAAAAACATGTGGTTGAGCTTTTCTGACATGGATTAGTAAGCAACAAGTTTCGTCCAATCAAACAAATGGAAAAATAGGCTGTACTTTTAGCACTACCTACTGTATTCAGCGGTTCACTAGCTATTGTAATTCACCAGATATTGTCATTTTATCTGACAAAGTGCATGCAAACTGAGGCTAGCTTGTGCTGTAGGACTGCAGTACTGCTTCTCCTTAGCTTAGAGAAGTTAGCTGTGAACATTAGCGGCCTCAAACTGCTGCTAAAAGGTTCCTATTAAGGGAATTGCCACTGAGCCTTGCGGTGTGAAACTGCAAAACCTGAGTTACTTATAGTTCATTAATACAAATTTGTGCCAATTTCACAGATGCCGAGCTGTTAAGCTTTGGGCATTTTCGAAAATAGTGTCACAGGAGAAGCATGTGTCGAGTTTGTAGCTGTGACATGTGAGTCAGGCAAATTTCTGAGCTGGCTAAACTGCTTCACAAGGTGACCCTCTAGTCTGAGAGGTCTCGTCTGTAGCACAGATACACATACTTTACTGTATATGGAAACCCATCAGAATGCATGTGGTCTCAATCTATTATGTAGAGTCTAGGATGGGTTGGCGTTATGTAAATATTTTCAACCATAGAAATTGACATTGGCTTTAAAAGTGCCTCTCTAATCTAATCATAATTCAGCTTCAGAATTATGTGATTTTTTTTTATTTCTGTTACATGTGAAGTTGTTTTTGCAGTGACCCCAGGTTAATAAAATACAAATCCTTTTGCAATAAATTTGTAAAAATTAATTTAATTTTTTTAAATTATTTTTTAGTAAAGTTAAAATTAATTAATTATTAATGTAAAAATAACTATATTGTGGTTTTCACCACTATCGTAGTATAATGGTCATTCAAAGCACCCCTGCCCAAACCCATACTACACATGTGCAAAAGCATATATCTTGGCTTCTATTCAAAAAGCATGTCAATTTAAAACGTAAACATGTAAATAAATACACACAGGTATTATCTGCTCCCTGTTCTCTATCTAAAAAGGTATTTCCAGGGGACATATGTCCTCCATCTTCTAAAGACTCTGTTTTCTCCCTGTCCCTTCCTCTTCAAGGGCAGCCGACCATGTGTCATATTTTACCCTGATCTTTCTTTGATGGCCTGTCTCTTTTCTCCTTCAGACAACACACATACACTCTGTGAGAGATATCTCTCCAGCCTTCCCCTCTCCACAGGGCCGCTCTCCATCTCTCGCTGTCTAATCTAACACAGATCAGTGGCTTAAACGCATTAGAGTACAAGGTGAGGTAAATCTCCTCCACTCACTAACGCTGAAAAATGACACAGCAGGATTAGAAGCACAATCAGAGCATTAAACACACATGCATATTTACACCCTCACACAGTCGATAAAACACCCCTAATAACAGAGAAATTTAACAGGGAGGAGACACAAAGAGAGAGAGGAAGACAGAGAGAGAATGAGAGAGAGAGAGAGAGAGAGAGAGTATGCTTGAGGGATGCACATGTCCTCACATCTATCAAATCTCCACTGTGAGCACTGGACTGCTCTTATAGTAGAGCAGGTGGGGCAGCAGTCAACTCCAGGAAATAAGAAAATGATTAAGAGTGATTTAATGTCACACAGAATGTGAGGAAAATGTGCATCTGTCCGACAGAGAATGATGTTATTACACCTCCTTTCTTGCGCCTCCTCGGTTCTTTCTCTGCAGTTTCATCTCTAAGAGCGATGAAGCTTGTACACAGACTCAGTGATTGGAAACTAGGGGAAAAGCCATAGTGATAAACTAACATGTGGAACCTGCACAAAATCAATAGACTTTGCAAATACTGTACTAGTAATGAAATATGTCGACGCTAACCATCAAAACAAAATTAGATGGGAGACACTGGGATATTCTGGGTACATCTGGATGTTAAAAACAATGCGGGCAAACAGTGAAAGTCTGTTTAGAGCAAAACCTTCAGCACCAATCGACTGCAGTTCCATATAACGTGTGGCCTTAAAAGGACAGTTTGCCCAAAAAATAACTGTGTCACCATCTACTCACCCACAAGTCTCTCTGGACCCATCTTCATTATTCTTAAATTTTGTTGCATTCCTTAATCAAAGCTAACATAAACCCTATTTACTTTCTTATTGTAGTTTTTCTGTGTTTTACAGCGAGAAATAAAATGTACATATTTGGAATGGCATAAGAAGAATGAAAATGTTTTTATTTTTGGGAGAACTATTTGTTAAAGTCATAATTTTGAAAACAAATGTACATACAAAGCTAGCCCACAAACAGATACATACTTGTACACAAACATTTAAAGCTAAGCATCCCACCTTGGCATTTTCCACCATTAATGGAAACTAATTTTACCAGGTGCATGCTAAATAGAATCTGTTGATTGGTGTGTTTTTGTGCTTACCTGGACAAGTTACATAGGACCAGTCACAGCCCCTTTCTCTTGAACAGAGACTGGTGTCCAATACCCTCTCTCAACTCTGCCTGCTCGGGCTCTTCATTGGTCCACGGTATGATCCCACCATACCCTCACCCTGCCCTTTGTCTGCAGTGTCTCCACACCAGCTACAATCACAATGTTCCAGGCACTGAGCGCATGTACAATGACCTAAACAATTCTGAGCTACAAACAAAAAAGCCATATTAAAAAACTTTTATAGTAGTAGTACTTTCTGTTTTGTTTTGAGTGACAGCAAAATAAAATAGGTCACAAAGTCACTCTACATCGGTTTTGTTACATGGGCTAAAATGTGCTCCCCAAGCAGCCGCCACTGCATGTGTGTTTTTGGCTGACCTTTTAATTTCAAAATAAATTGAGTTTTGCGCTATTACATTTATACAGCAGACGGATGTGTATTCAAACAATGCGCCTGACATTCAGAGTGCCTGATGTCTGAGACACACAGGAAAGGACCATGTGATCTACTTTCTTGCAGCCATTTGGGCTTTACCACTTTGAATGCCATTATATTACTTTTATAACAAAGTTGCCCACACCTCTCATTAATGACCTTCCTCACTTATCAGAAGTTTGTGCTTGTGGGAGTGGAAAATGTATGCAGGCGAGAGGGACAGGAGAACAGTCTATCAATGTGCCCCACGACCAGACCCATTTAATAGGTCCTTAGACAGTGTGAGGGTCAAAAAGTGTCTCGGGGTTAATAGCAAGGGCATATTCAAAGAAGGGTCGAGCGTCATTAAAAACACTGGCACACTGAGGGAACACCATCACTGTCAGTGTGATACTCAGAAATGAAAATAAGAGCAGGAGATTGAGCTTTAAAAAAAAGACACTGCTTGACCCATCCGATCATCATATTCCAGGCTTTGCTGTTTGGAGACATGAAATCTCTATATATTCAGAAATTGAGGAACACTTTATCAATTGCCACTGTCCCAAATTCAATTAATTAAGATGGTAATTAGAGCACATCAGTAATGGTGCTCCTGGATAGTTTTATTTAAAATGTATTTTTGAAAATGTATTTTTATTGACAGAAATGACAAATGAGAAAGGAAATCTTTGGGAGACAAAAGAGACGTGACATGACGCATGCAAGATTCAAACCCTGACTTCCCATATGAACACCATCATTTGACATGTCTGAATCACATGCTGTAACAATTATGCTGATTATAGTTCAGTGCACATACACATCTTATGTGAATACATGTCTAAAAATAACACACTACCTGACAAACACAAAACAAAGAATTCCGACATATTCTGTGAAAAGTTCCAGGGATCTGCATGTTCTTTTGCGTTTTTGATCTAGATTTCCATAACAGATGTGCTAGGTGAACTCTACCCAATAGCACCGTCTCCTGCTGCATTATTCACAGCCAGTACAATTATTCAGTTTAAGGCGTTGCCTATCACAGAGGTGCTTCATAATTACAAACACGCTTCTCATTTCTCCCTCTCTCTCTCTTTCTCTCTTGCTGTCTTTTTTCCCTTTTTGTGTTTTGGCAAACTAACAGAAGGATTATCTTTTAGCTAAGGACACCCACACACTCATCACACATGCAAATCTATACATAGCATTTAAAAAAAATCCAAAGAGCATCACTTTTCTACATTTAATAACTGCATGGTTGTTTTTTATACAGATGCAGTAGAAACTTTTGCAAACTGACAAATGGGCATTATAAATTCAAAACGAAATTCAGAAACAAGCCTCTAACCTAATACAAGAAAGTTGCTAGTGGCACTGATTCAGATATTAGACTTAAAAGCTCAGTTTAAATTATGGACACATTACGTGAAGTCTCCAGAGGCTATGAGAGCCCAACTTTCCTGGTGTGTTTTTCATAACTTAACAAATACATGCAGGGTCATTATCAGCACTGCAGATTATCTCCAAGATATTAAAATAAAGTATGTTGTTTCATTCTTTTAACTGAAACTTTTATCACATCTTCTACAGAATTTATAAATGTAAGTCTATATTAAAATCTGTTCTTGGCATATTTGACACAAAGAGAACATAGAAAAATCTTTGTCTAGATTTATGACTACATCTTTGTCAAGGACACGGCCACCTGTCACACAGACTGCAGTCAGGATTAGTGATTTGAAACACAAAACAAAAGGCTAAGATTGTAATAAAAAAATGGTGGTCTGTATTCTAACTGCATGTTTACTTGTAATCTGCTGTGGGAGTCTAATATTGTCTGATCAATATGGACTTATCAATAATAAACTCTACTAAACATCAAAATTATAGACCTATTCACATTTATATGTCAGGCCATTAGGGCCATTTAAAGCAGAAACTTGCAGTGACTTTAAAAGACAATGACAGAATGTTTGGTAAGATTATACATTTGAACAGAAAGGATTACACCGTAAGGAAAGTTTTATCCAAAAAAGTACACTCACCACACACAGCTTTTTTACCTCAGAAATAGTCACACATTTATCAATGTGTTTAATAACTGAATAAATTAGGACTTTAAAAACGTTTTGAAAACAACACAGGCGAGGTATAAAATGCGAACTATTCTCAACAATAACATCAAACCCATTTTGTGGCGTAACAGTACAACACAATATTCACTGATAACACTCAACATACTGGCAAACTGCACAAAAATGTATTTCTTTTCATTTGAACTTCTGGATTCAAAAAGCTACATTTCCCAGAATTCTGAGCCAGTAAACTTATGAACAAAACTCCATTTTGTTCATTTTGTTTAAATGCAAAAACTGCCCTGTCTCTAATTAAATTATCCTTCATCACAACAGGTTTATATATAAAGCATCTGACATTAAAAGAATCAATCAGCACAATATTTGCTCTGCCGTGAGCCGAACTGACTCTGTGGAGGAGCAGAAGGAATCCTCCAGCAATAGGCTTCCATCAGAGAGCTGACCTTAATGATGTTTATAGTTTGACAGATCGTCTTTATGAAACACGGCCATCAGCATTCACGTTAACAATGCACTAGAGGCCTAGTGCAAATAAAATCAATGACTAGCACATTCAGAGAGAAAGAACTGTAATATCTGTGTAACTATATAATAGGAATTGGAGGAGGAGATTTTGGTCCAATGGTTGTAAGGCCAAGAAAGACTGTTGACTTCTTGAGACAATGCAGACAGGCAATTCTGCCTGTCAGGTTTCTGTTGTAGTGTATTTTCTTGAGAAATATGCTGGTTATTAAACATTATGCCTCTCAGTTGAACTGCGTATCAATTTTTCATGCTTGTCCCTGACGCAGGCAACGCTACTCATTTACACTGCATTAAAATGCCAACTGCACTGCATCTTACCACAGTAGAAAAGAATGATTCTGTGCTTTCACAAAGTTGCTGATGACTATACAAGGTAGGTCAGCATCGGCTACTCCTAAGGCTGTTCTGAGACGATTACCATCAGTCATTTGAGAAATTCTGGCATGAGTTTTTGTTGTTTTGGAGCAAATGATATCTCTCATGTGTAGAGGGATATATTCTGCAGATCTACTTATAAGGAACTAGAGGAGCTGTTAAAACATAAGTTGGCTGAGTATGAGATCAGACTAGTCTCAGATTTTGACAGTACACCCACAGACTGCCCAGAGTTTGTTCACTGACACCTAATACATACTGCACACGAAAATGACAAGTGCTGGCTGAAATCGCAGCTGCAATCTGATTGGTTAGCACAAAGTTGTCAACAAACAAGTTGATACAATGAGCAATTTGTTGTCTGAAATTATCAGAATTTATTAAATTTGTATGTGTAAAACTTCTGATCACACATATTTTCCATCAGTGTGTTCTGTACAACCGATTGATCATTATTTAAGCGTTAGTGTAATAATTTTTCATACAACCCTGGCAAGAAACTGTGCTTGTAATTCTTCACTATATGTCACTCAAATGGTATCTTCCTGTCTAAATAGGCAACGAGGACCTTTCGCTGCAAGTAAAACAAGATCAGAATGAATTTTTCTCTGCTGTAAGGTCTCTCTTCTTGTGTAAGGCTGGACAGACGTCAATAGTTTATAGATTTTTCAATGGAGGCCAGTCAGAATATGACAGGAATTTATAGCGAGCTTCTGCCTGTGTAGCAGACTGAGAGCTCATAGCGTCCGCTTTCACAGAACTCAATCTCCCTTAGGCTTACAACAACAACAGAAGGGAGAAACAGAAAGGGAAAATGAGAAAGTGGAGTGTGTCTGTGTGTGTGTGTGTGTGTGTGTGTGTGTGACTTTGCCAGTATCCTAATGTGTGTGTGTGTCCTTGGAGAAGTGTTCACTCACAGCCACCAGTCTCCAGTCTCCAGTCTGCCACTCCATTGGCCATAGGGGAAGGAGATGATGTAAGCATTAGAATCCACACAGCGTTTGGTGCTGCCACACCACATGCACTCCATGGCCTGGCTGTTGCAGTTGGCACAGGTGGTCCCGCAGGGTGTCACTGAGAATCACAATGGTCAGTATTGTAAAGGCATTTCAAGCCAATAAGATTATAAATAAATATTTGCAAAACTACCAAAATATTGAGTCAAAATACTGACATAAAATAATAAGTTAAACAAAGGTTGCCTTTTCTGGATGTTGTTCTAAAGGATAAACATTAAATATTTTAATATAATGTTTTTTAGATAATTATAATACGTAATATTTTTATAATTCAGTTTTAAAGGTTTATCCCACACATAATATAACACAACTGATGATGATGATTATGACGCTACCAAAAGCATGTTTATCAAAATGATAATGACACTGTAAATGTATGTTGTTTATGTATATTGCCTTTTGTAGAGAAAGAGAAACAGTTAAAATGAGCACAATAAATTGCATAATGTAAATCAGACAAAAACACAGAATAAACAGAGAGAAAAGAGGTGGAGGATTTCACATTCATTCATTATGCTCTTTGGATGTGTCTGTGGGGGGTGTGGCCAACACTCATTCAAGGCCTGATTTGTACTTCCTCTGAGTCTCTATTCCACTGTGTTTCAAACGGGTCCAATAAACATACTGCAGCCAAGGCAACAGAGGTGATGTGAGACCACTACTTATGTTTACATAACAAACAGATGTGAAAGAAAAGCAAGGTCATTTTCTTAACAAAATAAAAAACTCTTCTACAAGTCTAATGTACTTTTTTTCGAGAATCAAAGTTGTTTTGTGAGGACAATGTTTTCATAAAAGTCTGTCATTTTGTATGTGTGATAACCTTGTATGCAGTTATTGCATTGCAGGGTTTGGCTTTGAGACCGGCTACCTCAGCTCAAAACCCACAAAAAGAGTCACTTGGCTCCCCTGGTAACCACTGCAGTGTGCTGGCAGTAAATGGAGATGTGTCCTCCCACCCCCAGTATGAAACATTTATCTTCCTGAGACCCACCCGTGGAGTTAGTTTCTGCATGAGAGAGGACAGTCTTACAACAATGTATTCTCATCTGTGTTCACTAGCAAGGATTTTAAAGATGATCAAGGAATCGATCTGGCATAAAGCTAGTTTAAATGTATTAAAGTTGATTTTTACCAGGTGTAATGTACTATTAGGACACTATGTTCATAAATATTTTGATTATGAACATTAGTGTAAAGATGCGGAATACAAACGATAGACAGGGTGACATGTCTGCAAATGCTGTAAATTTAGTGACATAAAAGAGTGGTTTATCTTCATAAACCTCAGTTTGAACTCGATTTGAACTTGATTTTGCCACATTATGGACTTCCAGCTGGACATTTATTCAGAGCATCTTGACATTTTGATGGCTAATAAGCTGACTGTCTGTGTATAAGACACGCTGCAGGCGTATAAATACACTTCATTTCCTTTGTTTCTTTTTACTGCTTCTTTAACAAAGAGCCAAAAGGCCAATGAACAATTTTATTAATAATTCAAGGCAAACCAAAAAACATTTGAAATGTTCCAACCCCTCAGATTCTCAAATTCAAATTAACAACTTCCCAATATGAAAGGGTTTCGTGTGCTTTGATTAAAAGGTTTAAAAAGGTTTCAGATCTCCTGTATATTTAACGCAGCCATAAGAAGTGTGTGTCGCATCTGTGTGAATGACAAATAAAAGACAAAATACTTTTAAGGAAAAACGGGTGCATGTGAATCTTTTTCACATTAAAGGTGGGGCCTTTAGAAAACTGTGTTAATCTTCAAAGGCCAAAAAGCTGATTAAATGCTAAGGCTTGTGGATTAAGGATAGAGTCATTCCTTTTAATTAACACAACAAATATTTACAACACTGTACCAGGGGATGCTGCAGATTTTGGGAGGAATGACTTATTAGCTCATTAGCTTATAAGACACGAGTGAGGATTTTTGACAGGTTCAGTTTAAGTTAAGCTTTTCTGACATTTACAAATAAACCACAAGGTGAAACATCTGGCACTACATCTGGGCTTGACAAACACTGAAATTTGCTGAGTAAATTGTAAATATTTGTTTACTGGGCAAAAATACCTGTTGGGATATTAAAAAGCAGCGCACATCAAATATACTAACAACAAAGAACTTTTCTATGAATCATACCAATGCTTTGACAAGGGAATATTTAAAGAAATTAGGCCTTGAAGGGGCTAAAGAAAAATAAAGGATGGCAACTCCAAGGTTGCACATAAAAACAAAAGAAACTATCATTGGAATTGCAGGGCTTTGCTCCCCAATAATTCAAACACATAGTCACAGAATGCAATGCGTCTGAAAGGACTTTTGGTAACTGCTGGCTGTGGTAGTTTTAAATAAACCATCTATCTCAATATTCAAACATAAGCATTATGGTATAAAACAGCACATAAAGGTCACTGAAGGTCTGACTCACCCTGTCCTGCAGCTGAAACATTTGCAGCTCTTCCAGTATGAGGTCCACCTGCCTGCTTGAAGTTATAGAAGCAATGTTTCCACCCAGGTTCTTGCAATTGTGCTGAGCAATATCATAGCTGTCCTTACTAGAATTTAGCCGGGGACTTGCATCTCCAATATGGTTCCAGCTCTCCCCACACAAGTGTTAAACAGAGATAAACAGGCTACACTTCTGTCCAAACTAGGCCATATTCACACAGACATGAAGACATAACATACTCAAATCACTTCACAATGCACACATGCCATTCTGATAAGGTTTTATATGTATTATAAAGCCAAAATAAGCCAAACTACATCCTGAAATTAAACTTTAAAATTAATATTAAGACTTATACTGCCCTCTGGAGATTGAACTTATCATACATCTGTGACCACAAACACACATTATTTATGCAGACCCGCAAATTCCTTGACATCAAAACAACAGTAAAAAGACACAGCCACAGTCCAGTTACAAACCACAAAGCATTAAAATAATGAAAAAATAACAACCCTTCCTTTCAATTTAAAAGACTATTATATATTTTAGAAAACACACATTATTATACCCTAAGATAAAAGCTGTCATTTGAAGAAAGGAGAAATAACAGGATGTGGTAGCAAGAGAGAAAAGAACAATAAACTCTGGCTGCTTTGACAGGCTGCTGAGCCATATATGGATAAATAGCTCAACACACTTGAATAATTATTGTGCTTCCAACTGAGCTTCTGGTCAACTCATATGTGACGTACTATCCAGCTGCAAGGTCTGGATATACATTTTTTCTCTGTAGAGTTTATGTTCTTCTCAGTTAGAGAAGTTGTTTGTGTGTGTGTATATTTATGTTTGCAAATACAAAATGCAAAAAATGATTAACAGGTAGAAAGCAAATCCGATTGGTTAATGCCAATATTCACAAAAACCTCTTTATCACAACACCTATTGCAGTTATTTCAGGAAGCAGGACATTGTATGTTTGGTGTTACAAAAAATCGTACAACACATTTAATTTAATGAACTATGTTGTGCTAGTATACTAGTGTACGAAATGGGGTACATCTATTATGGCAGATGATGCAAATGTTTTTAATTATAAAGACTGATAATTCATAGTAAAATAAGTTTAAAATAAACTTCATTTGGACTTACCACAGTACAGTTGCTTGAAGGCCAGATGCATTTCTTGTCCTCACACCCACTGGGAGTCATTGGTGTTGGCTGTACAGGAAGCCCAGTCAGAATACTGGTGACACTGCTTACCAGCTACAGTTACAAAACAAAAATCATTAGAAAAGTGGAAAATATCAACTGATTAGCATAATACAAATATTGGAGGTTTAAGTTTTGAGATGAGCTTAAAGCTCTCAAGGTAAAACACTGTGGAGATAACTGCAGTGATAAATGGGTGTGTGATATAGGACATGGGTAAAGGCTAAAGTTAAAGTAGGAAGGTGGACATGGGGAGGGCACAGCAAAATTAAAACCCAAGAACTTAGAGGAAAAGCCAAGGACAGAGAAGAAACTTTTGTTCTGACTGTGAATCGTTTTGTTTCAGACAAAAATAATACACGTAAATACTGCTGTTTCTTTTTTTTGTTGGTTTGTTTTCATCATTATTTCTGGGAACGAGAGGTCACACAGGAACTGGCTTTTGCTTGGAACAGAATCAAAGAGAAAACAAAAAGATCCAGGACAAAAGGGCTCACAGAAGATGGAAGAAAGAGAATGCAGAACAAAGGTTTTCATGTTATTACCGTTATTATTTTGTATTTACTTTGTGTATTTGATATCTGAAACTGATGTTCTAACTAAATTGGAATATTTAAGTAATTAGCAATAGAGTCAAGATCATGGTCAAATACATACAATGATGATCTGAAATTTAAGAGCCATTTTTCTGCATGTGAAAATGTACTATGCATACAATTTATTTGTAGGCAGGACTACTTAATTTAAAAAAAAACACATAATTTAATCATGACGATACACTGTATTACGTCCAAATGCCCCTTGATTTCCATTGTGTATTCACAGCCCATAAGAACAAGCACTCGCACTGCGTCTATGCACAATGATAAACTGAAAGATTATAGGACTATAGAGATAAACACAATGCAGGATAATCCATCATGACTGTATGTCATTCCATTACTTAATTAAAGCCCAATGCACCTTTGATAGCACTCCAAACTCCATGCAGTAATGGCAGTAATCCTCTCCGGTCCAGTTTTGCCCAAAGACAAAAACATCTGTATCCACAATCGCTGGAGTTTGGTTTCATCATAATCATAACTGCAGGGCTATATGATTTATTATGCGCTGGCTGACCTTTTGTTTAGACAATTATCAACAGGCAAGCAGGATTTAGCCAATGAAAAACAAGAAATTTTGCCATTTAGGTAAAGCAGAACACGCAAGCAGCTCTGCATATTAACCCCCTAATGTATCGAGTGTAAAAAGGATTAAACGCGGATTAACAGTCTCCTGACAAAAGATTAATGGGCAGGAAAAAAACTCTCCAGGTGTGTGTTTGACATATAGAGTAAATAGTGCAGTGTAATTCAATGAGGCACCTAGTGAACTCGCACTGGGATAGACTTTTAGCATAATAAACCAGGTGGAAATCCCAATACAACTTAATGAGAAGGACGTGTAAACATTCCTAAAAGATATTTAGGCACTTAATTTAGCCTATAACAGCTTTTCGGATTACTTGATTCTGACTGGTTAAGCGCAGCAGTCGGTCTGAGCACCAGGCCTCTTGCTCAAAGATTGCTCTGATACCGCTGCATCACGTGCATGAAATGCATGATAACAGGCAAAAATGCGATTGCATGTCAGCAATTGCATGACTTTCCCTCTGACTGCATGATAAGTCAGGTAATGTTTAATGCAGGTAAAGTAACAGAATTGTGAAATCTAAAACAAATCACTGATCAAAAATACAAATCTTTAAATAAATGTTGAATGTCAATAACAGATAGGGTGAACATGAGTGTGGGTATAACCAAAGATCTGTTGTGGATTTAAAAAACACATGAAGGATGAACAGAAATGAAAACCTGGAGTGGATTCGGAGCAGGTGCGATTACAGGATACTTTGAGCAGGAAAAGGAAATTGCTGCTGCTTTGAGTCACTCACATAATCTGAATAAAATACTTCTACAACTCAAAGTCCTGATCACCAGAGTTTATGTAATAAAAATAAATAGCTGACATTATTCCATGCATATAAAAACCATTTACACTGAATTTCACACGAACTTCTACCAATTAAAAGGTGAGCGTATGATAAGGCATGTTGCCTAAAACAGGTCATACGCCTGTATAACTGATTTGGCCCGTTTGTCCACAAGTTTCAAAATATATAATTTGTAAATGACAGTTACTTAGTAACTGAAGTGACGGACACACTTCCATGTGGGCATGGCTGGAGTCCCAAGGAACACAGCGTTCATTGATCCAGACACAGCGAATGCCAGGACCAGCACTGTGACAAAGATCCACTTCCAGAAAGACCTCACAGCTGCCCGGCTTATACACCAGCACATCATTCAGGATCACCCGGGAAAAACCACCAAACACATACATTGAACTGGAGGAGGAAAAACACAATTTTTTCAACTTTGTCTTCCTCAAACCATTAGGAACATTTCATTGAACTTTACAGACTTCCAAAATTCTAAGATATCTATGAAAGAGAAACAACTTGTATATGGAGATGGACGGTATATAATATAACTAATGTACATACATATGCATATATGTTACATATGACATCACACGCATTTGTCACAAAGTGACCTGAGTGCATTCAAGCTATACATTTTATATGTGCATTACGTGCAATGCATGCATCCTCTAAGAATGTATATGATACAGTATATATGATATGTATACGTTCCATATCTAAGAATGGAATGAGACCATATCAAGGACTTACCCATTACTGACAACTGCTGTGTGCCTTCAGCATAACCGTCCACTCATCACATGCTGCACATGACACACGCAAACAATATCATATATAAATATAGCTGAAAACGCTACCAAGCCATTTTCCACCAGATTAGTAACTTGATATTTTATTCTAAGAGATTTCTCAGGAGTGACAGCCACAGCAGTGATTTTTATAGCCCACTCCATGTAAACCAAACCTTTACACTGTCACAGTCATTTGTGTGTATTGAGCTGCACATGTTTGTTCAGGTTACATGAGCCCTGTGGCATGTGTTCCTCTCGGGCTGTCTGTTGGACACGCTTCCTGCCCGTTACACACTCTTTAATTCACTAATTAGCTGCACTCATGGTCGGTTAATCAGCAGGGAGAGAAAAACCCAAGAGTCTTTATGTTCTACAGGTTTTGTTGTTAGCAAATGCACTAATCCATATACACATACATGCTGAGATATGCATACGTTAACAACTACGGGACACAACCTTACAATCTAACATCTCATGGCCTCCCAACAGCACCATTAATGACAACACCAAAGATTAATACCAAAGATTAACACCAAACATTACACAGCAGATACCACACACACACACACAGACACACTCGATCCAGGACACTAGACTAGCATTTTACAGTTTTACAAAAGATGGCACTAGGAAATAATTTGGTTGCTCATGTTTTGCTACAGTAAATTCATGCTCATTTTTGGGTAGTGCTAAGTGTAATAATAAGTCCTTTATGTTTGTGAATGACACAATGATTTTTCCTGTTTTCTGTCGACACTGTTTGAAATGTATAACATGGTTTAAATTAACACCAAGCAATCTGGGGTTTAATGGGGGTTTGTAAAAGAGAACTATGTGTCAAATTCACTTACGACACAGTTGAAATGAGGCCAAGCTGCACTGTCCACTGGCCCATGCTGTGTCCTTCTAGCATATAGTGCCGTTTTATCACACTTTATACACAACAGAAAACGGCAGCACAAAATCGAAGAGAATTAGCCAAACTTAGTACTCACACCAGGTCGACCTCCAGCAACATTTAGTCATACCAGCAGGAGAAAATGGTCCATTTAGCTGCAGTCTGGAGTCCTAAGTACTCTATAAACAGCATCAGCATCTCTTACTATCCATGATCAACAAAGATATATTTATGACTCTAAATGTTCTAAAACTAAAAGAGAAACCAAATACCTTTGCAAGGACCAGTACTTTAGTTATACTGAGAGTTACTGCTTGTCCTTTTTTACATTTTACCCAATTTTCACTCTCTGGAACAATAAAACACCCAAACCTGACTTAACCGTAGAATCTAAAGTAATCAATGGGGACAGAGTTAACACGTAACACATCCAAGCTCATCTTTGACAGCACCAATACATTCAGTATAATATAAGACCAAGTCTGTACAGAAGGGAAAACTAAATCCACTGGCAGATCCTGTCCCCTAAAGACTCAATCTGAGCATGAAATGACTGTGTGTGTTTTACAAGGCTCCTTAAAAAACATCACAGACTTTAAGCCAACACAGACTGCCACAACATTAATATGCAAATTTGGCATTTACCCTTTCCCAGGCAAACAGGGAGCAGCTGAGAAAGTGTGCGGCCAGGTTGCAAACAGCCCTCTTGCGTGTACTACTAACTGTGCTGCTGTTTAACGAAAAACCATACACGCATACACAATACATTTCATTTCAGAGAACAGGCCAAATGCCGGCACAAAGAGGATTAGACTGAGATTTGGTTAATCTTTGGCTCATGTTGCTCTTCGTGGTGGTATTACAGCAGAGGCTAATGGACGCATCTGGAAAAGTGATAAAGAAAAAATTATTGTAGAACGTCAGGTTCATTCATTATAACTGGGTATTGTTTCTCTTTATTTCATAACATGCATGTGAACAGCTTAATCAGCCGCATTGTGATGGGAATATCCCTGGCATTTAACCTTATCACTGTGACATCACACAGTCAGTTGTAATTTGCTGTAAGAGTTAATTTGCTAAAGGTGTAAATCAGAACTGGTTTGCAAGTGTGAATTGGAGTGAAATGTTAAGGATAAGAAACAGCTTTAAACAAGCAACAAAGACATTTAAATTTACATATCCGGCCATAACAGCATTGTTATTGTGATTTTCCTTTTATACATCATTTTAACAGACAATGTAAAGTAGGTAAATAAATTAGGAGAAAAACAAAACGGCAAACTGTCTCAAATTTACCTATAGCTGCACTTTTGTCCTCAGATTTAAAGAGTACAATTAGCTTTGGTATAATGAACAATTTCTAAGGAGGTTCAGGAGAGAAAATTGTAGGCTAGTGCAATAATTCCTAAGTCTATTTTTGTAAGGGACATTTAAAAGTTTATTTTCTCCCCAGCATCCTTTATGAATGTTTTTGAAGAAGAGACCAGATACATCATTTTCTGTCAAAATGACAAAGAATTTTGAACTATCTGGCAATATTTGTATTGTTCTGTAAATGTCACTATTTTGGTTAACACAACAGTTTGACGTGATAGTGCCAGCGGATCACACTGGAGATGAATTCAACAACACCAATGATACACCAATCAAGATAAAGAAAACCCAGATATTATCTTTCTACGAAATGCATGTTAATACAGGGATAGAGAGAGAATGAAGGCTTTTGTTGTGTGTATACCACATTCTCAAACTAATAATGTAGGCCTGCACACACAGTTCTTTGCCAGCAGTACCCAGTAATTCTTGAGTTCTTGGGGGAGAAAGGAAAGGGCTTGCAGACACAGAGCTACAAAATTCTCCAGATGTAAGGTAACAAAGATTACCTCAAATGGTAAAACCATTCCTGATAGTCATCACTGGCTCTGCCTACATTTCATTTCCTCACAGGATATTGGCTGAACTCCCATCACTAATGTACAGGAGACAAGGAGGCAGAGCGTGAAAACATTGGATAACTGGACCAGATTGAACAGAAGTAGAGACAAGGAGAAGCGGGAGAAAGGAAATCAAACCCATTTTAATTGCAAGCTTAATAAAGTATGTTTTTGTGCCAAGGCAATCTGCTCTACCTAGTCTGCTGGTTGTATAAAAACAAAAGGTCTGTACGGCAAAAACACTGCTTGCCAGCACCTCTCAGCGAAAGCGCTACAATTTTTAATTAGGGTTTATTTTCCCTGAATCTAATTAGAGGTATGAGAGCGGGGGAAATCATGGCAAGATGGGGACGTATAGGAAACCTGCTTTCTGTTGTCCTGAATTTAGGCCCTCATTGTAAGAAAAAGAGCACAAATGGAACCAATAATGGAAAAAGAAAATGAAAGAAAGAAAGCACTTATGGAGAGATACCTACTCGTGATTGTAAACAGAAAGTTGGGAGGATTGAGGACAACACAACCTGCCACAGGTGGGATTAATTAAGCACTAACTCAACTAACTTAAACAGTGCATAGCAAGGAAAAACACAATTAAGACCTAATTTTTATGCTTATACTACGCACTGAAAGTATGCACTTTGTTGCTGATAGGAAAGTCACTTTTGTGACGTAAATGGAACCACTATTTGCAGTGATGCAATGATGTCATGCAAAAAATCTGATACCTGTCTTTCTACATCATAGTTTCTTCCAAGAGTCCTATAGTGTAGTGCAATGCATTCACTGCAGTCCAGACCGAGGACACTGATTCTTCTGAGCTTGTTAAGCTGATTTTAAACAGAGCGTCTCTAACTGACAGATGTTGATATACGTCCAGATGCTAGCGCTTATAAATAGCCAACACCAAACAGATAAAACAAACTGTAACATCCTTGTTTTTTCTTCACAACCATAAGGTATTAAAACATAGTTTTCCAATATTCCAACCACAGCAAATAATATTAAAAATGAGTCTTGTATTCCATTTACACACAATTCTGTGCACACTGTAATTTAGGGGATTCAGTCCACTTTAAATAATGTTGTACTCCTAAAACTTTCCAGTATGTACATTATAAATATGCCACTATTTGCCTATTTGTGGAACATGCAAATTGGAAGGCATGACATGTTATTTGGAATGTGTGCTTTCAAGTCAACTTGACAAAGTGCCAGTTGCCACACAAAAGCAGACTAGCAGACAAATGCATCTTTTAATTGTGTATAATTACTGCACTCAATGCAATAATACGTTTAGTTGCAGTTTTCTTTTCTGTTTTACGTTTTGGATAAAAACAGGAAGTTGGGGCAGGACACATAGCGCTAACAGACATAAACTAAAAGCAACTTGAAGTAACTATTTGGAATGTTATGTTTACAACCCCTCACCTGTGTGTATTTATTGTCTTACACCACTCCACCATCTAAGGCTATATTTATGGCAGGAAATGATTAATCTACACAAAAGCCACAAAACAACAACTTGTAATTAGTTGAGAGGCTGTAAAATCAATTTTAAACCAAACTTGAAGAATCCCTTATTACATAATATAAACCAATAGAAAGAGTTCATCACTTGTTGTTTCGTTTATACTGCAGTTAGACAGAAAGATTGACTTCTATATATCTACAGCAGGAACAACAGCAGATGAATAGTTATGAGCAACAGTAAGACAGCATTTACAGGAAGCTTGCTGGTGATTAGAAAATAGCCTAATTTGCCGTCTTAATGAATTAAGTGAGTCGGTTTGGGCCAGTGCTTCTGTGGTTATGATGGATATGTGGACAAGCTCCTGCAGCCTGTATATATAAAGCCAAAAAATCTTTTCAAGCATACCTCTGGAGTCTACGCCATGCAATCAGACAAAGTGGCTCGAGTGCAGAGAGCCAACCCAGGGCCAAGCCAAAAAAATGACCACTCCTATCACCCATAGACCAGAACAGAACCGGCACCATCCACTCCACAAACATACTGCAGTTCAGGGCACCAGGAAGTCCTAGCTGCTAATAACTCTAATAGTTACTAAAGTATGGAGAATTTTACTTGGAATGATTAAACTAGATTGGGTTCTGAATAAGACAGAGATTTTGTGCTGAGCTCAAAAGTGCCACAATTATAAATTTGCCTATTTTGCCAAACAATCTTCCTTTCCTTAGTTCTCGTTTATTTTCTGTTGTACTTCTTTTTCAACACGTCCCTTGGCTTTACATCCCCCTCATCTCTGGTACTGCACCATAGTGTCAAAACAGATATCCATAAAAGAGCAGACACCATCTGGCCCACTGGCTTTATATGAGGATTTAATGATGGCTAAATATTACTGTCAGCACTGAATAGAAAACTTTAAATCACTCAGGGATGTTCCTCATAAACCCTGCAATACAAAAACTCACATTAGGCAAAGACGCCTCACAAAGTTGCCAATGATGGTAGTAAACGCTGTGTGTTTTCCACACTCCACTGGGACAATGTAAACCATAGCCGTAAACGTCATTACTAGTCTCCAGGGAGGGGCTGAAATATGCTGTGTTTAATAATTGGTGTTTAATATTTCACAATGTAGAACACGACATACACACTGTTCACCGTTAACACCACATTATAAACAATTTTTGAAAGTTTTGTCAATGTTTACAATCTCTGCAGAAGAACATTTTGACTTGCAAAAAAGAAAAAACAATTACACCAACACATTTAAAAGCACTGCTACACAGCACCACCCAGTGAGTAAAGAACTGAAATGTGTAGCATGCAGACACCATCATCAACACCTTTTCCACCCCCCTCCACAACCCACATAAGACAGATGCCCACATCCAGACATTACACCAGTCCCCAAAAGAGGTCAAAGGTTTAAGCAGTAATCCATCAGAGGGCCTGCCCTGAGAAAGGTCATACTGGAGACATTTTGAAAGTTATGTTTCCACCGCCACACCTGCATGTGCTTATAGATTTGTAAATTATCTTTACGACCAGAAATGACTACAGCAGTACACATTTAGTCAGCTACCTTGCTGTATACCTATATAGGCATATAGGCAGCTGTCTTCAGCTGTCAGCTGACTCAACTCTTTGAGTTAGATGATACCATGTTGTATCAAGTCAAAGATCTGATAATCCCATGAGCATTAAAATACATACAACAAATAAATAGTCCCACTAATCTTTTATTGTACTGTCATCAATGCTTTTCGGTTTTAAAGAATACATAACTCATTCTGGGATTGCATTTGCAAGTTCTCAGAACGATGCATAGGGGCAGTTGTGGCCTACTGGTTAGTGAGTTGGGCTTGTAATTAGTTGGTTGCTGGTTCGATTCCAGTGCTGGCACTTAGCAACTGAAGTGCCCTGAACAAGCACCTTACCCCCGATTGCTCCCCGGGCGGTGCACCATAGCTGCCCACTGCTTCGGGTGTGTGTGTGTGTGTTCACTCCTCACCAGTGATGGGTTAAATGCATTTCAGGTATGGGTTACCGTATCAGACAAAAACATGTCACTTTCACAATGTAGCATTAAAATTTGTCCAGAAGTGGGCATCATAGAATGATGAAAAAAAACTTTTTGGAACAGCACCTTGATGTTTGGAGTGTTTCTACGATGCCTTAAAATGCTGCCTACATAGTCAACTCTGTTTGGAACAGAGCCACAGACACTTTCTATTTAAAAAACCGAAAGTGAGAGCAGTGCGAGGATGGCACGCAGGCTATTTAAGGTGTTCTGTCCTGAGAGGTTTACCGTGAGGGTATTGCCAAAGATCCGATTACAGACACCACGCATGCGCTCATCGCATCCTGTCCCCATCTCGCTTATGTCAGCAATATTCTAGGAGATTCCATTATGTCTTAACTGCATTCCAGTAAACATGCACTGGCTTATCAGCTTTCTATAATGAACTGTCAGTAATATCACACTGCAGCAGTTTGAATGAAACAATTTACAGTAACTATAGTGTAGAGTGTGCATGCCATTTGATTTTTTAGGACATGCCAC
>JAZGTK010003715.1:8656-26551 GCA_036877625.1 Ambastaia sidthimunki
ACACACACACACACACACACACACACACACACACACACACACACACACACACACACACACATACACACACACACACACACACACACACACACACACACACACAGTGCTCTAATAATCTGATTATAGTGTTATAAAATAAAGTTAAAAGCAGGTTTCTTAACCCAGACTAAAAAAGATCTGATGTCAACAGTTGACAGTGAATTAAAGTAATTATTTACATTACAACATCTTTTTAATGTTCTAATAAAGCAGAAAAATTAAAAATCAAACCGTTTTTTCCATCATGCAAAGCTCGTCCCATCGTCCCTTTAGTCTTTTATCGCTGTATTTTTAGTCTTAATGTTTACAGTCATTTATAGTAAGAAAAAAAACTTCTCGCCACTTCTGATGTCTTTCTAAAACAGGAAACTGGTCATGCTTTACCATCTCGACGTAGCTTTTCTACTCTAGACACGCACTTCCTTAAAGAACGAATGAAACCGCTTGACGTTTTCTTTCCTGTGTCAATGTATGTCATACAAGTTGTGAAGGGTAGATTTAAAAATACTTCTTAAAGAGTCAGTTTAGCATTCAGCAGAGCTATGAGAAGTAGGTGGCAGATTTATTCTCATTCTCGAGGCCATTGAACAATATAACATGAGTCAAATTTGAGTCATACTTGTGTTTTTTTTCATACAGAGGGATAGCTGTTCATTTTAAAAGCTTGTATCTGCTGAAAACCAATTTAGTACATTAGTATATTAGAGTATATTAGTGCATAAATTACCTTAAAGCTAAAAGATATGGACAAAACACACACAAAAAATGTTGTTTTTATGTTAATTGGTGCATTTACATATACACTGTAATGAAGAGCTGCAGGAATGACGTATGGTTTGTAGGCCAAGACCTGGAAAGGAGTTAGCATTTCAGCACTGGGGGGGCAGTCGTGGCTTAGTGCTAAAATTGTTAGAGAGTCGGACTTTTAATACAAAGTGTTGCACTGTCTCTGTTGTCAAGGCTGATCTGATGCTTTGATCAAACACGATCAGACAGCAACCTACAGCTCTAATCTCACCTCTGTTTCCTGACCTTTTCATCTGACACAATACGACCTGCTAATATCTGGGATGCCTTTGTAGTTATAAGGGCTTTGCAGCGTTGTGAGATTGCTAGGCAACTGAAGAGCAACGTTTCATTGTCATGCATGAATCAGCCCTGAAAAAGTTAGTCTTTACACAGACATCCCCATGAGAAACTTCCCACGGTCCCAATCAAACATTTACTGCATCATGTGATGAAGAGACTGGATCATAATGCAAACCAGTGGAAGGTGACTTGTGTGAGACTGTGTGTGGGGGTCTCGGGGGTTTTATTGATAAATTCTCATCTCATCCTGTTTGTCAAGGCTGGTTAAATTTAGAATGAGTGATTTAATAAACCCAACAACCACGGAAAGTTTGTTGAGGCAATATGAACCAGTCTTAAAGCTTCAAACAAACTGGTTAAAATGTTTAACTTTGTTTTATCGCTTTGGATAAAAGCACCTGCCAAATACATAAATGTAAACGTAAGCTTGTGCAGTTCTGTGTGAAGACAATAATTTTCCATGTTTTAATGTGGTAATAGTGTTAACCGTGGCATTCTGGTTATATAGGAAGTGACTTTATACTGAGAAATTATTGCTTCTTAGTATATGGGGTTACTGCTGTTTATAACCATCTCCATGGTTCCTTTTACAGTAACCCCACTAATGTAACCATGGTAACGAGGAGACATGAATAGTTTATATTTACACATATGGATGATCCATCAAACCGAATCAAACAAGCACATGATGATCAGAATATATTTAAGTTAGAATAATTAATGCAACCATATATTGTTTTCGTGCTTACATTCGCTGTATTGTATTATATTCTCTCACACTGATCACATTCAAAGCTTAAATTCACGCATATATGTTTTAGGTGCAATCACGTGCAATTCTGTATTTTTATTCTCTATGGAAATCCGCCCCATGCATCAGTCATTGTCTCCATCAGAGGACCACCACACCACCTCTCACACCCCCCAAAATAAAACCTCTTACCGTATTTAGACTCGGGATTTTTCTCCTCCGGCTCCATGGTGAGGTGATGCACACGTGTGTCAGTGACTGTAATAAATATAGTGGGTTAATCTAATCCTGTGAGGAATCGGTGTGACTCCAGCAGAAGTGTGTGTGCACACTGTACACACGCATGATGATGTATTTCGCTTTTCCCGAGGAAAAAACGTGGAGCTGCATCCACCAATGAAAACACATGGAAAATTGACAGACAGCCCCATCAGCCAATGAAATTTAACCGCTCCTTCGCAGAAATTTAAGAAATCACAATTATATTAACCTACAAAAATAAAACAGACTAGTGATCTTATTTAAAACACATCAGTCATACTAATGAGAACTAATGTTTAACATTTACTTTAATTAAAAATTAAAAGTGATCTAATGATCAAATCTGATATCTCTTATTTTCATGATTATTGTAAAATAAGCGTCACGTTTCACAAGAGATGACAAAGGTGTGCAATTTTCTCTCCTTGCATACAGTCACGCACAAAAACTAGATGAATACAATAAAATAACTACAAATAAAAAAAATAAAAGTTTTAGACCTGCTGGGTAGTTGTCTGGCTAAACGTATAAACTAGTCTGCTTGCTGGATTTGAGCCCTTATTAAACTGTCACACACTATCCTGTTAAATAACGTGTATTAAATTACGACAAAACAGGCCAGTTGCGAGGGTTCAATTATGGATCTGCAACGTTTTTATCGACCAGAAAATTAAATAAAATTTCTATTAAAAAACACATTTACTGTAGCTCTACAATTTTGTACAATTAATTGTTATATTATGTCGCACCCAGTAGGCAAAAAACATTATCCCGTTTATTACACGTCTACACGGTAAACACAACATTTAAGACTGTGTTGGTCTGAGATTTTAGTAGCTAAAGAGATTTATTGGCCTAAAGCGGCCGTGCAAACATGTAGTTCAATTATAATCGCGTGCATCAGTCTCATATGAGTGTTATTGTTTTACATCATTTAAATGACTCCATTCGTGTCATGAATTATTTACGTGCCATTGACTGGCCAAATGAAATATAAAATTCATAATATAAACATTGACGACACCGATTGATCAGTCAGCGTAATGCACTTTTAAAACCTCACACTCATCCAATCAGATCGCGCGGAGCCGAACAACGCCTTCGACCTGCCGCAGTGCTGCAGCGGTTGTTTTCCGCCATGTTGAGTGTGGCACAGTCCAAATATAATGCAGTTTTTAGACGTTGCCACCCCTTTGGTCCAATTAATAGTGATGCAAGTAATTATGTAGCAACAAACGATTATGTACGACATTGCAAATAAAAACAAAATGTTATGGCGTGCACGGAGACTTAAAGGCTGCCACACAAAACATGGCGCATGCGCCGCTCTAATGTGTGCGTGTACCACACGCGCAGTAGCTCTGAATATAAATAGTGTTACATTAGACAGGAAGATCATCTGATCGAAGGGCTAAAGGTACGATGTGTCTTTATATTAGAGCTACAGCATGACATTAACTTACCCTTAATGCTTCACTTCTTCATAGTCTAATCATAATCATAGTAACTAATCATAGTAACTATACAGTGTTATAGATAAAGGTTGTGTGTTTACTAAGTACTCATGTATGTTCAGCATAGTCAAACTTGTAATAACTAATTAAACTTACATTCGAGTTTAATTCGCAAACCATGACTTCAGTCATTTTGTGTAGCTTACAAAACGTATAAAACATTTGGCAGGTGAGAACCAACTAGAGGATCAGGTTAGACTCACCCCAGTAAAATATTAAAATGAAAGTGACAGTAAAATAAACGTGCTATTTTATTCAAATCTGTTTATCTTTCAAGGACAAGTATACCAGTATTGGTATACCACGTAATGTTTAAGTGGTTTTATGATTGTGACAGGTGAGTGTGTGTACAGTAAAGGTTATTGTTTCATTATTTTTTCAGATTATGGCTTTAAGAACAGTTTTCTCACGTTTGCTGGTGAACTCACAGAGATGTTGTGTGACTTCTGTGTCACGGGCTCAGGGCACGGCAACATCTGCACAACAAGGTTTCAATTACCACAACAGAAAATGTTATAAACTAAATGTTGTAAAATGTTATAAAACTGGATTAAATTAATTATATTGCTTCATGTAAGGACAATAAAAATAAACAAAACAGAAGAATAGTAAACGTTATAGTGATGGATTAACTAAATGTTGTATTACAATTCATCTTATTCCTTAGAGCCAGAGGCAACCAAAAAAACAACAAAAACACGTAAATATTTTTTGATATTTTTCTCCTGTGTAATGTTTGAATTGAACATCACATACTCCACTTCAGCTATAAATAATATGCTTTTGTAACATTTAGCTAAAGTGAGTTTTAACTGGCGTGACGGGTTGGATTTGGAGGGTCAGCTCACAGAAGATGAGGTCATGATCAGAGACACCTTCCGCACCTACTGCCAGGAGAAACTCATGCCCCGGATCCTCATGGCCAACAGGAACGAGCGTGAGTGGAAAGGCTGTGATGTGTCATAGAATGTGTTAAAACATCCTGAGATTGGCTGTTGATCAGACAGCCATCTGTGCCTCTGAATTACAGATTTCCATCGAGAGATTGTGAACGAGATGGGAGAGCTTGGTGTCCTCGGCCCTACCATTCAAGGTAAAAATTACCCCATCATGTACAGTATCATGACGTTCAGTGTGTAACGTACGGTGTCTGATGTCTCTGGATCTTGTGTTGTAGGATATGGCTGTGCAGGCACCAGTTATGTGGCGTACGGTCTGATTGCCCGGGAGGTGGAGAGAGTGGACAGCGGGTACCGCTCGGTTATGAGCGTTCAGTCCTCATTGGTCATGCACCCCATCAATGCGTATGGAACAGAAGCACAGAAACAGAAATATCTGCCTAAACTGGGTTAGTTAGTCAAGTCTGCGTCTCAGTGTACAATTTAAAATGTGTGGAAACTCACTCGTGCCTGAAGTGTTGCATGTTTTCATTCTGCCCAGCTCGTGGAGAGATTCTGGGTTGTTTTGGACTAACAGAGCCAAACCATGGAAGTGACCCGGGCGGTATGGAGACCAAGGCCAAATACAACCCATCCAGTGGTACCTACACCATCAGTGGGGCAAAAACATGGTAAATGCCACAGAATAGTTTAGGGTTAAGTTTGCGTAGTTAGGTTTAGTCTTAGAGTCTTGATGATCCGTATTGCCTTAAGGAACATCTGACTTCTTAAAACAGATAATACAATACCTGAAATACCAGAATGGAGTCAGGTGATTAAAAAAGGGGAGGGAGGGGTTAAAAATTCTCAGTGTCAGACGTCAGAGCAGATTTCAAAGACAAACATTCAGAACTTCTGTCAGTGGATCATTCACAGAAAGACCAGAATCAGTTGCACAACATGACCCATGAAATGTCACTTCATCAGACAGTCTCTTATGTAACAGACATCTTCCATATTTAGATTTCATACCTTCACTCTCTGCAGGATGGGTGGAGGCACACTGAACTCTGTTTACTTAACAATACAGCTGTTTGATTTGAAATCACATACAAATGCTGTAAGCTACAAAGATCACATACAGATCAGAGGTCAGTCGCATGAGGAGGCTAAAATGAATGTTAGACCTGTGACTGACAAAACCCTCTCTGGAGCTGATCCAAGACCAGCTGTAATAGCGTGGATCAATACTACTGACTGCCAGGCCAGTCACCACAAAACTGGCCTCAGATCAGATCCACGACAATCCAATTTAACCTAAATAAGCATTTTTTCATTAACCAGGATCACCAGCTCCCCGTATGCTGATGTCTGTGTGGTTTGGGCTAAATGTGAGGACGGGAAAGTGAGAGGGTTTATCCTGGAGCGAGGAATGAAGGGACTGAGCACCCCTAAGATCGAGGGCAAGTTCTCCCTCAGGGCATCGGCCACTGGGATGATCCTCATGGATGAGGTTGAAGTGCCGGAGGAGAACTTGCTTCCTCATGTGTCTGGTCTTGCTGTGAGTATATTTGTTATTGTCAGTTGTGAAAACTAAGTACAACATGGTCTCAGAAGATTTTAATGGAAATAAACGACTTATTGTAATCAGTTGATTGCGTGTTTATTTCTGTAGGGTCCCTTTGGCTGTCTGAATAACGCGCGATATGGCATCGCATGGGGTGCGCTGGGTGCCGCAGAATATTGTTTTCACGCGGCCCGTCAGTACACCTTAGACAGGTGAGCTAACATCCTGTAACTCAACCAGTAGTGCATAGTGCTAGCAACACAAGCTCATGGGTTCGATTCCCAGGGTCTCTATGGACTGATGAAATCCATGCTCTGAATGCACTTAAAGTTACTATGGATAAAAGCATTTGACAAATGCATAAATATGGATACAGTATTTTTACATGAATTGCGTATATGTAGCAATGTATGTTTTCTTACCACATAGGATTCAGTTTGGAGTTCCTCTGGCCAGAAACCAACTTATACAGAAGAAAATGGCTGACATGCTGACGGAGATCACCATTGGACTGCAGTCCTGTTTACAGCTGGGTCGACTCATTGACCAGAAGAAGTGAGTTATTAACAGATGCTTTCATAACCTGCTGTGAATACACCACAGCCCACCCTGAGTTTTCCATTTATCTGACAGACACACGCCGGAGATGATCTCCATGCTGAAACGCAACTCCTGCGGTAAAGCTCTGGATGTTGCCCGGCAGGCGAGAGACATGCTGGGGGGAAACGGCATATCAGACGAGTATCATATCATACGTCACGTCATGAACCTGGAGGCTGTCAACACTTATGAAGGTAAGAGAGCAAGAAAAATAATGGCAAGATCACAGGTTCAGTTTCCAGGGAATAAACACACACACACGCATGCACATGCACTAGAACAAGCTATAAAATCTATAGCTTAAAAGCAATTTAAGTTGTTTGGCTCAAAGCTTTTACCAAATGCATAAGTGTGATTGTGCACGTTGGCCAGCAGGGGTCAGTATAAACTTTACTGTGCATGTTGAGAACATTCTCACGCATAACTTGACGTAGTTTCTGTAACTTAAACTTTAACAGGTTCAGGGAGAGATCATAAAAACTTTATTTAAAAGTAACAATTTTGTCCTTCCACCCTGCAGGCACTCATGATATTCATGCGTTGATCTTGGGCAGAGCCATCACTGGACTGCAGTCTTTCACTGTTGGAAAATAAAATTCTCTCTAAACAAGCCTGTGATGCACATTTAGACTGTGTGTGTGTTTGTATTGAGACGCTCACCTGTGAAGAACACCGTCCAAACAATAAAAGCTTAAAAATATTTGTAAACAATTCTAGTCAAGCGAACATAACATTATTTTTGCATTGTACAAATACAGTCTTATTGTCAGTGATTACTGGACTCTTGTAAATGTTGTAGTTATTGAGCTGAAAATAAAGTGATTTAATGCTTCTGTTTGTTTCAAATACTGTTCTCTGGCTTTTTAAAATAGTCTTCATGACAGAGCAGATTTTTGTCAGATGATGTTAAGATCAGATCTGCTCATTTATATTTCACCTGAAGTGACCCGAGCGCGTCTTGAGGAGATTTAAGTGATGACGCGCTGAATCCACCAATCAGCTCACGATCCGCCAAAAGATTATTCCCGTTAGATGCTGTGAGGACATCCGTCACTTACATCACTGTCCAAATGTCCATCACACCGAGCAAATGACAGCTATGAAATATACCTGAAACTCTTTCAAATGTGCTGAGTGCGTCTTACGTTTTGCAAGAACAAACCGGTTCGTATTTTTGGGATCATTAATTTCTGGACACGATGAACTGGGGAAATACACAATGAAGGACGTTGCGTCGATCATAGATCATGTTCTGGTACCTGGGCTAAACCTTTGGGAAAACCAGGACACATTTGGAGAGGGAAACAGGTGCTCTGTGTAAAGTTAAAGACGCGATGCCTGCAAATATCAGCGGATTAAACGCATCCATGTCTGGAAACCCCGCGTCCCAGTTTGCGGCTTATGAAGCGCCGCTGTATAAGGAATACAAACCCCCAGCCAGAGACATTATCCCGCTTCCCTGGACGGTGCTGTACCTCATGATGGCCGCTGTGGTGGTGGTCGCCGTCGCTTATGCCATTGTGGGACATTTAATCAAAGACCTCGCTCATGACATCTTAGGTAAATATTACAGGAGTTCAATTGTTTATTCTTTTCTTTCCAGAATTAAAAAAACAGTAATTTTATGTTGGATTGCAAGTCGCTTTTTATACGCATATTGTCTGAAACGTTTTTAGTGTTAAAATCACCAGCCATGAAATGAGAGAAACTGGCACAGCAGTTACAGTGTAAACTGTTTTTTTAAGCATGTGAATGTTATGAAACCGTTAAAACATCCCTCACCCTGAAATTAAATTTTATTTAGATTTATAATAATAATAATAATAAAGAATATACAAATTTAAGGCTTTTTGCATTAGTTTCAGGGCAGTTACGCATATTCACTTTGTAAACAAATATAAATATTAAACTTTTGAAAAAAAAATTATGGTTTATTTTAAAGTTTTTAAATATGGTGTTATGCTATTTTACTGTAATGTCACAAATAACATTCCTAAAAACAACCTTTTAGCTCTTTGCAAAATATGATTTAAATTTTTTAATTATATATTCACATACTCAGAGTCACATATTCTGTCATTCTTATATCTCTTGTCTTTAGATTGGGCTTTGGGCCCGGATGAGGAGATGCTAAAGTCCAACAGTGAGTCAGGTGAGGACACTACCACCCACATGCCTCCGGGCCTCACACACTCACATCCCAACGCCTTCCACGTGTGGGATCGGGATGACGTGGTCATCCCTCTCTCTCCGAAGCACAGCCCTCAGGTCAGCCCACTTCTGGCTGTCATTCCCTTCATTCCGCACTTCTTCCCCTCATCCATGTCTCACAGTGTGATCAACAGCCCGGCACTCCAACAGATTCAGTCCGGGGAAACCAAGAGCCCCAACAGGACACCACAAGAAGCCTACGTCTTTCCTTCCCCCAAAACCACAGGACATCACTGTACTGTCTCAAACATGGCATTCCATGACAGGAAAGATGGGAATGATAAAGTCTGACTTATTTAACTTTGACCTTCACACCAGATGAAAAATGAAAATTGTCGCTATTAATCTCATGTTGTTCTAAAAGGAGAATTTTGAAACAATCTTTATCCAGCTCTTTTCCATACAGTGGGAGTTTAAGGGGACCATGTTTGACAAGCTTCAAACAGGATAAAATGATAATTGGTGAATATAGTAATTATTCCCTGAAAGTTTCACATAAACTGAAATCAATTATGGCATAAGACAGGAGTCATATGAACTACATTTATGGTGGTTTTTTGACATTTCAAACCACATGTGGGATTGAAAAGAGTTCAAATGACAAGTATTTACTTTTTGTCTAGTAGTCCTTTAGGAAACTACTCTCAGATATTCAGCAAATGCAAATGTTGCGCACCTCATGTGTGGCGTGTGAGGATAACCTCAAAATATGTTCTGCTGACCCTATACGGCCTCCATAAGCGGAACTATGTCTGTCCAAGCCGCATTACCTGGGTGTGTTTGTCAGGTAATATCAGGACAGGACGAGAGTCTGCAGGTTCACATCAGCAGGATTGTGCAAAACCAGGAGCTGTGCTTTCAGGTCCTCTAGAAGCAGAACTTCCTCAGAACATCTCTAAGATTCAGCCCATCACAGTATAACCAACCGTTTTACAGTTTTTGAATTTGCACTGAACAACTGCTATAAGAAATAACACTATATCTGTATCTCATGAACTTGCTGTGAAATTACAATGGGCAGTTAAACTGGATTGATCTGGAATCAAAGATATAATTGATAAGGTTTGTTAGCCAGTAACAGAACATTTAGGATCCAGTTCACATGGTTGAATCAGTGACATTTGAACCAACTGGTTGTTGAGTTTTGGTGTCAGTGTTTATGTTGCTTTTTATCAGATGCATTCTGGTGTACTTAGATACTTAATCTGGGTACACAGTTGTGTTATGCATACTTGTGTGCTTCCCGTGTTTTAGTAGTGGATCATTCCGTGTCAAATCAAACACATTTTCTTAATATTTTTACAAAAGATAGAACATAAATAGCGATAAAAGCATATAATGTACAAATGATTGCTGAAGTCAACAGATTTTACTAACAGATCTAATAATCTCTGTGTAAAATTAAAATAATGACGCTGGCATCTGTAGTCATTTTTCACCCCTGCTAATATGGCTCCAAATTTCAGGTGAAAATTGCCATTTTGACCCTCTCTACAATTATTGGATTACTCAGTATCTATTCATCCATAGCATGTAATATTTTGGCGTTCACCGTTTATTTAGATTTTGCTTCTGTAAAATTAAGAAAATCAAAAATGTGAGCCGGGGACCTCTGGTTGAGTTGACACAGAATGACCCTCGTACTTAAAGTCCTCTGAATGTGATACTAAGTATTGCCACTATTAGAGGATCAGCTTAACTTTACTGGCTGGTCAGGTGCGAGAGTTAAAATGTTAAGTAAGGATGACATTAGATTAAACGCATCTTTCTGCCATGTGACCGAGCACAAACTTAAACCGGAGGTGGAAGTACAGTAGTCTTGTACACTATATATAAAACAGTTTAAGCACATTTTGTTACGTCTGTGTTGTGGTTACTCTTATTTTCAACACATTTACGCACCTCTTGTGTATGTGTTTATACAAAAAACCTGTTTACTGTACTTTTCAAACCAAAAATGTGTGCTGGTGACCTCTCTTTACATTTATAATTCTGCATTTAGCAAGCACAACGTTTATTTTACTACACATTTTAACTATCGTACACATATGTATGTGCATATATGACATCACAAATAACACTGGTTTCACCGGTAGTCTTCAGTAAGGTTTTTTTCTAGATGAAGTTTGACTATACTAATTTTAGAAGTTTAAACACATCTTAATCTTATCAGGGCTGATAAGTACAGTACAGTTACAGTAGCTGTCCTTCTGTGCCCCTTCAAATAATGATCGATTTCACAGAGCCTGTGCTGTAAAAGACATTATAGATTCACTAGCAGTTAAATTAAGATTTAGAGAATAATTCAGATTAGACCAGATTGATCGGAGGCACAACATGTGCAGAATGGATTAAAGCTTCAGTGTTCCAGGAATGAGTGCTGAGGTTTAGACCCGTCAGGTCTTGAGGTTTAGACTCGTCAGGTCTTGAGGTTTATATTCACACAATGCTTGTTTATATCATCATAACCCACTGATTTAAAAGACAACATCTGTTACAAGTCAGAACAGTACAGTGATGTGAAAGTAAAATCCTACACACAGTATTCCTGACTGCATAACAATACAAATGAGACGTACAGCAAAACACTTACCTGAGGAAAACAATTCCCAGATTCCAGGTGTCTTTCCAAATACAGAGATTTTGACTCAGAGCTGCTAATTGTCCAACTTCAAGACTTGGATCATTAAAAACAACCCGGCAAAGTGCACAATGTATCATACACTAAAATCACTATGAATTACAGAGACACTATGACACTCACTCTGGATCTTGTCTTTCTAACCTAACACACCTGATTTAAGTCATCAGTACAGTTGACTTGAAACAGGTGTCAGATAATGGAGACTTTCATGTGTAGCTTTTAGCTCCTCTGGGAACTGATGGCCACAGAGCTATAATTCCCACAAACTCATGGTTTCTAATGTTTAATACTTTACCCGTCTTATGTAAGAGAACGTTTCAGTTTGTGAATCAACCACAAACACACATACTGCTATTACAACTACTGATAAACTGATGCTTCCACTAAAGATCCTTAAATCTTATGAAATAAAAGAGAGGATGTGGCTTTTAGTTGCAAAATGCACCTCATGTGACGGTTGTGCTATAACAGCAGTGTTGTAGACCACGGTGGTCCTGGGCTTATTGCGTTTATTTCAGTTTTAGCAATAAAAGCAAACAATTAAAAATAAAAGTTTATTTCTGCACAGGTCACAGATATGACAACATCCGCCTCATCCCAGAACAAGCGATCGTACAAAGATCTAACACAAATGAAACGTTTATAAAGCATCAAAATGAACATCTTTAGTGGTTTTTAAACAAGTAAACATCACACACGTGTTCATTCTATTATTCACATTCAGTCAGAACAAAAACCTGTTAAAATTCTACAACAGAGGAAAACAGGAGGGTGACCATAAATACATCCTACAGGGAAAAAGTCACCATTAAGAAATTCCACTTAAGTAACAGACAGAAATTCCGATGTATTATTTCCTGAAACTAACGATGAATCCAAATCATGCTAATTTTGTTGAACTAAGATGTAGTTCATAGAGTTCAAAAATAGCAGATGGACACAGTATAAAATTTTAGATGGTAGAGACTGAATGTTTTAACTCATACGACAGCACAGTGAGGCCACAGAACTGCAGAACTTCTCTAATTGACCATGTAGGTCAACGTGGCACGTTTATCTGTAGCTGTAGTCCGTGCTGTTGCTTTCACTGCTGTAGCCACCCAGGTTGGGGTAAGCGCTTTGGGTGTAGCCATAGCTGGGGGGTGTGGTACCAGGTGGTCCGAACGCTGCTGTTCCAGGTGGTCCACTGAACGCTACAGACAGAACAGAGTTCAAGACAAACCGTTAGTCAGTCACATGGCAGACTAACAAAATTATTTCTGCCGAGATTCAGACACTCACCTGCGTAACTATAATCTGCTGGACCTCCCATACTGACACCAGGAGGACCCTGAAACCCGTAACCATAGTCTGGTCCTACGAGAGGCGCTTGGGTGGAGTTTTTGTTCTGGTTCTGGCCCTGATTGGGGGGTTTTTTGAACTGTGAATAGGACTGGCTGTACTGATTATAATAGCCGGCCGCGGGTGGAGGAACAGCCTGGTAGGTGGCTGCGTTTGTGCTGGAGATCGCAGGCTGAGTGGTGCTGGTACCGGGTGGGGCTGGAGTGGCTCCAGCACTAGTGATGGACCCTGATGAGATAGAATCAAAATAGACTGATGATTTATTAGACATCCACATTAGAAGATGAGGCAGGATATATGAGCACCCATTAACACACCAATTATTTAAAAAATAAGTTGGAACCAAGATAACCAAGATTATTAGGAATGGCACACTTTGAGGTTGAGAAATAAATTTCTCTAGTTGTGCATTACTTTTAAAAATAGTTTAATAAAGATTACCTTCACAAAAACAAGTTCTGGCTGCTCATATGTTTTCATGAAAAAATATAAGTAGAAAAATATTTTTCTATTAACATTTCACAGTTTTGTCAAGTTCTCCAGGTCTGAAATTATCACGTTACCAAGTATTTCCAATGTGCATCAAATGTAAAATACAGTCTAGCCCTTATAATTCAAGCACCATGTCTGTGAATGTCTGAGTGTTCTCTGTGGCAGCTTCAGTATTCAAGTCTCACTGTAAACAAGCTGTTAGTCTCAGTCTTCAGTCCTTCATGATTTTACCTGCACTGTTGAATCCTCTACCACGAGCTCTTCCTCTACCACGAGCTGTACTGTAAGAAAGCCCAGCCATGCCAAAACCCTGCAGAACACACTTCATGACTGACCCAACACTGAACAGAAGAGGATTTCAGCTCATAATGTTGCATTTACCACTGGAGGAAATCTCTTCTTCTTGAGCGGGTCGGCTGGAGAACCTTCTGGAAAGAGCTGCTCTAATGCTGCAAGTGCTGCGTTGGCTTTGGCTAATTTCTTATTGGACCCAGAACCCTGAAACTTCTGTCCATCAACTTCCACCTGGAAGCAGGAAAGACACAGACATGATGCAAGTGAGGTGACTGAGTATCAAGTATTTAAGGTGGGATGGGAGCATTTATTCACACAGGTTCATTTTATATTAGGCATCTGAAGAGACATGAAGCTCAGCAGATCTTAAAGAATATCTGTGTTAAATAGTTAAATTTTCCATGTGAAGTTTCAATCACCATGTCTGACCTCAATGGTGAAGGTCTTATCATTGAAGCGACCCTTGACGGACACGAGCTCATATTTGAGACTCCGGCGTTTCTCGTTGAGCTCCATGACGGGATTTTTGCCGTGTTTGGTGAGGATGGGGCCACCCTGCAATAAAGCATCATAAAGCACAACCAATCAGACCAAATAAACCCAAAATATTCATAAGCACTAAAGCTCACAGGTGTTGACAGCATCTCTCCACACTGACCTCACAGCCGTCATCAGATCCAGTGGGCGTGGTCTCATTTGAACCCGTGTTCGTGAGGGGAGCTGCAGTCTGAGTCTTACTGTCATCAGCAGGTTTGATCTCTGACGGCAGGGGCACGCCCATCGCCTGCAGGACCTG
Organism: Ambastaia sidthimunki; assembly: GCA_036877625.1. Lineage (NCBI taxonomy): Eukaryota > Metazoa > Chordata > Actinopteri > Cypriniformes > Botiidae > Ambastaia > Ambastaia sidthimunki. The sequence goes on from JAZGTK010003715.1 coordinate 23,134, forward strand.
AAACAGAAATTAAATCCACACAGAAAAGCTCAGTTTTATGCTTAAGAGTTTAAAGCTTTAAACACTGTTGAGGGATGGCAGTTAGCATGTTTAGCAGTTTAGCATGTCAGCTGACTCACTTTCTGGGCAACGTGAAGCTTGGCGCTGCGTTTGGAGGGGCCTGTAGCCTCATATGTGACCCCGTCCACTTCCACAGCCATCGTGAACTGAGGTTCGTGTTCAGGGCCCGTCTGTGACGTCAGTCTGTAAATGGTCCCGGGACGCATCTGGTTCAGTTTCATCAGAGCGTTTGCCGGCTCGCTCCTTTCTGCCCGGAAAAAGTGAATTTCTCATTTGATTTGGAGCAATTATATATCACATGCTCATCAATTGAAATAGTTTCGGAATCTTTTAGGAATCTCAAATACTGAAAACATTCCCAACCCTACATACGGTCCAAAAACACACATCTTATTTAGAAGTTATTAATAATAGATGTTATTAGTTTATAACTATACACAGATTAACAACACATGATGTCTTGAACCTGTACATTAGCTGTAACAAATTCTTTGAAAATGTAGAATAAACCACAAGCCAAATGTGTTTGAGACGAGTACCTTTCCTCGGAAACTTGGGCCTCAAATCAGGGTCTCCTGCTTCATAAGCTTCTCTTGGTCTCTTTGCTGGGACATCAGTGCCTGTAATTGCATAAAACAGGAGTAAAATTAGCAAGAATTATTAACATGACGACTGAAAACCCTGTTAAACTAAGAGCTGTTAATAAACCTCATAAGAATAACAATATTAGGTATTATTGCAAAATTTTACAATGCAAAACTCTCTTTCCAGTGCACAGAAACCAAACTGCAGATTAATGTGCCAGTCAGTGACCAACACTAGCAATCATGAGCACATTAAAATCTAACATTTAAATTTCAGTTCAGTAGCCCGACTCAGCTTCAGGTAAAAACTACTGATGTAGTTCATATTTTAATATGAGAATAAGTTCACTTATGTATGTCAGAAAGGATCTGGTTGTTACCCGAGCTCTGAGCGCTGAGCATTCTGGCAGTTTTGGATGCGAGTCTGTCCATTCCAAGCACTTTGTACAGCTGCCCAAACGCTGACAGTCTTAAAGCAAACTACAGGTGAGAGGAAAGCAACATAATCAACCAATCTCCTTTCTCCTCCAGTTTCTATTGGCCCAAAACTGATAAACAAACATAGACTGAGGACCAGATTAACAGCCCACCCGATTAAATAACTAATAAGTGTTTAAAGAAACCGTCACTGTGGATCTTAAAGCATAAGAAGCTCAAAGTGATGACAGCAAACTCTGAACACAGAGAAAAACTCAACAAACAGCTTTGTTGTAAAGCACCTTACATGTGCAGTCAAAACACCTCAAAAGTCAACTGAACATGCAGTGGATAGAGGGAGAACTGGAATGGACAGGAAAGTCATTTAATGAATAAAAACCTCAATGCTCCTCACACAAAGCTACTGTTTGTCTTCAGAAGACTCTGAATAAAGCACTGAGGTTCTACAGCCTTTTATTTATTATGTGGATCTTGACAGACACGTTACCAAAACGTTGCATGAAGATTCTTCTAAACCTCTTTTAACGTGTTCCGCAGGGGAGGCGAGTGTAACAGGGTTCGAATTACAGGTAACAATGTACCTGTGCACTCTGGGTAATGTCTTCACGCTGTTGCCGGGTGAGATGGGCCCCAGCGTCTGTGCTTTCTCGCTCACAGGGGTCAGAGATGCCCAGACCCTCTGTAGAAAAACAACGTATTCAGCAGACCAACTTAAAAGACGCTGTGCTTAAATACTTCCAGACAAAGTTGCACGTCAGTCTTTACCCTCCATCAGTATCCCTGACGCCAGACATTCCAGAACTCTCCTGAAAGCTTCTCCAGGTCCCAGCAGCCTCTCGCTGGTTGTAATGGCTTTCTGACACAGCAGTTCAAGAATCTGAGGAGAAAAACATTCATTTTTACTGAGAAACTATTAAAAACAGCCACTGAATGTCACAATTGTTTGCGGTGGACTCACCCAGCCTTTGAGGGGGGCCCAGGTTGGAACACGGGAGCACAAGTCCCGTAAGATTCGAATCACGATTATACACGACTCAAGCCCGGAAAGTTTAGCCTGTTAACCCAACAAATAGCAATTCTATGAACACCACCTCACGTGTCTTAAGAGAACTTCTAGAAGAACGTTTTAGAAGACGTTTTTGATTTTTTTGTATCAAAAAGATGTGGCCAAATTATATCATCTGACCAACATGAACAAATTGAAACCTGGGTAAGATACAATTCACACGCATTTAATGCATTTATGGGCGTTTCTGTGACCAAACATTCTTAAAAGCGCGTGTTCATGTGAAAGTTTATATATGTATTTTCCCCAGGTCAAAGGTCAGATTAAGTTATAAGTCGACAAATAAAGACGGATGCAAACCTGGAACCACTTGGCCTGGCGGAGAGACGCCAGAGCAGTCAGGCATTTCTGCCTGTCCAGAGCGTCCTGCGGAGAGCTTTCCGCACACGGTTCTAGTGACGGAGTAAGAAGACAAGGTACAGTTTGACCAAGGGGGTTCTGTCGTCTGGCTGGGGGGAGAGGCAGTGTTCCCGAGCCCGCAGGCAAGAGGAGGAGGGGGGAAGTAATCTCTGACTAAACGAAGACATACGTGATCTGTCTGAACTTCTGTTAGCAGCACCTGTCTTTACATTATGCTACACTGTGAGATCCTTCCGTCCTTTTCCTCTGGGGCAAAACTGCATCCCACCCCCCTCCTGAGACAGAGAGTTTCCAGTTGGTCAAAAGTCCAGCGCCCCTAAAAATTGACAAACTAGAAGGTTTGGTTGAGAAAGTCAATTTGCACAGGCAACAATAGCAAAACTTTGATTGAAATAAACTCATTTGTGAACAGGGTAAATACTGCAGCAAAATGCAAGTGACACCTGTTGATAATGTGAACAGATTTTGCTCTGAATCAATTATAAACAGCAGCCAATGTTTACTGAAGCGGCTAAAAATGAAGCCATACAGGCATTTACACAAAACCAGAGTGAAGATTTTCTTACCCATAGTAGAATATAAAAAATAATAATCATTAAATCAATAAAACTATGAGCCTAACACATTTTTGCTGCAATGCAAACCCTACGTATCGCTTTAGGGTTGAACACGTTCGGAAGTTTCCAAGGAAACGCTGAAAAACAGCGAAAACAGACACACTTAAACAATGTTTGGGTGGCATCACCATCCAGAACACGCCATCAAACGCTGAAGGTCTTTTTGCTCCAGAAATGAGAAAGATTGTGTTCATACCTCCAGCTGCCTCTTTTTCAACCTGCTCCCTGACAACAGGGGAGGTCAGATGGATGCTTAGTTTCAGGAGAGGCTCGGCAGTGTTTGTCACGATGAT